>PVKM010049431.1:0-10955 GCA_004027735.1 Carollia perspicillata
CAGGGAAGGTCAGTAATGGATATTTTCACACTTTAGCCAGAAAGAACAAAAAGAATCTTCAAAGTTTGCAATAAACAGAGCAATCTTTGGGGATCAAAACAGCCCCTTAGATTTGATGCCAGGTGTCTTTCTCAATCTTAGCTTCACAACTTCCCCAGTCACATCAGCTACTTACTCTGAGCAGGGAGTCACTGTTCCTGCTGTCAGAGAGTCTGCGAAAAAAGGCACAGCTGCTGCAGGCACATATTGTACCTGCCAATTTCACAAAATGAAAATGAGGATGCTATCCAGTGTCCACGGGGTATTAAGTTATTTTTTCACTCTCTACTCCTTTCTCTCTATTTTTCTGTCTGAGTAGCTTATAGTCCCTTTTCTTCCTCAATATATATTTTTTCTGAGACTTTGTCCTCTCTTGTCACACAGACAGGTATACTAAAATCAGAATTAGAGTCCCAAATCAACAACTTTGATATCTCAGTAGACAAGGAAGCAATGATAATACCGTCTATGAAGTGTCCGGTTATCTCTTGCATGAAATGAGAACAAGCATACCTACCTGGGGTGGCTGCTTCAGTTTCTCGTGATGTGAAGTGGCAATTGGTCAGGGCACCTTAAGTAGAATGGAAGCAAGAGGCATCTTTTTATCCTGAACTCGTTATTGAAATTTGTTATTTAATTACACTACGTGATGTGGTTTAGACGTGGTACTTCTAGTTTCATTTGGAGATAAGGCTCACTGAGCCGAAGTTTGAAAATCCAGACTTGAGCTCAGTTAAATAATATAAGCCTATCTTATAAAAGTATAATTATTTGTGCATATTAGGTAATATCTTAAATACACATATCTAAAATAAGTCATATAGTATGAGGTATAGGAGTTATACATTTCTAAATAAAACATTAAAAAGCAATTGTATTCAAAAGATAAAAAAACTGATAGTAGAAGTTAAGCAATCAATCATATTTTAAAAATAATACTTTGTTGATTCTTTCAAATACAAATGTTTACTCAGTAAAGCAAAATAACTCATGCATATAAAAGAAGAACCTAGTCTTATCTTTTCAAAGCACACCCAGTGAAGTCTCTTAAAATCTGTACATAAGGACACGACCTTAAAGTCCATCTATGGGAACAGTGGAATTAATTATGATGCACTCATAGCATAAAATACATCAAAGATATTTTTAAATGAGTTAGGTTTTAGATTTTGAAAAAATACCTAATACAATATTCTTTTAGAAAATAAATGTAATGAAAAATAAACATAAGATTGAGGACTTTTTTGTTGTTGTTAAGGCAATATGATCTCTAGAAGATAATTTAGAAAATTTCAGGTTGTCAATGAGAATAATGAAACAATATAAAATATGCTGTTAGGTTGCATATTATAAATCACATTACTAACAATAAAATACACTAACTATTATATATGTTGCAACCCTATGAAGAAACAAAAAAGAAAAAAATTTCCATTTGTACACAGCTCATTCTGTCTCCAAATATCAAAATAGGCCTTCCTAAAAAAAAAAAAAAGATCATTTAGAGCCATTCAAAAAGTACATTTTTTAAATAAATTGAGTGATAGTACATAAGACTTTAAGAGAAAACAAGATTAAATCCTTTCCTTAATTTTTTGGTCAGACCAAGATTCTCAAAGAGAAGGGGTCTTCGATAATTCATGTGCTTTCTTTTATTTCGATTGGCTGACTAATTCATAAAAACAGTTGCATTTGCATTAGTTGTGATACTCATTGTGAAGTAATCAACATAAATTTTGCTTTGAAAGACTCATCTGTTTTATCCAAGCTAACAAGGCATTTTTTTTCATCACCATTAATGTATTCAACCATGTCTACTTACATCATTTAATAGGTACGATGTTCTGCTGGGCATTGCAGTGATGTATTCAGGAGAGCCTATGATAACCTTCTCATTAAAAACATAAATTAATAAAGAAATATATGATACTCTGATCATTACAAATTTTGTTTGCATATGATACAAACTGTACTAGTGACAAAGAGAAAGCAGAAGTGTGTTTAGTCCAGCATTATCAGTCAGTGTGTTGAATGAGAAAATACAGTCAAACTCCTCTCTGCTCATGTCTATACTTAATAGAACTACAAGTAGAGTAGATATTAGTATGTGCTATATACTATATATATTCTTCTCAGAGTTACCTGTTAACTAGTACAATTTCCATATTTTATCAACAAAATCATGTTGTTCTCCTTATGACCATATTCAGTCCAGGACCCACTTCTTCATATCTTTTAAATATTTTGTCTCATAGATTAGTCCTCCCTTATTGCCCCAGGGGATACATTCCAAGACCTTCAGTGGATGCCTGGAATCGTGACAGTACCAAACCCTATATACTATGATTTCTTCATGTAAAAACTTACTTATGGTAAAGTTTAATTTATAAGTTAAGCACATAAAGAGGTTCACAACATTAACTAATTATGAAAGAGAACAATTATAACAATATATTGTAATAAAAGTTATGTGAATGCAATCTCTCTCACTCTCAAAATATCTTTTTGTACAGTATTAACCTTTCTTCCTTTTGTGATGCGAAAAAATAAAATGCTTGCATAATGAGATAAAATGAGATGAACAACATAGGCATTGCAATGCAGTGTTAGGCTACTACTGGCTTTCTGAGGATATTTTAGAAGGAAGATCATCTGCTTCTGGTTTTTCCAGCCATGAAATGTTGATGATTGGATGTCAGGAACAGATAAAGTCAATGGTTGGGGAAATGTCATATTTTTGGACTGTAGTTGATGGCCAATAACTGAAACCTCAAAAAGTAAAGCCTGGGTAATGGGGGAACTATGTATTGGTGCTCAAACCCTGGCTGGATGCCTTTCACCATTACAGCATACCAGTGTTCTGCGGATTCCCAGCTGCCACAGCTCTACTGCTTCAGTGGAAATTGCTTTTCCATATATCAAAACCTCATTCCAGTTTATCACGTAACATACTCCTCTCAGAGCTCTAAACACTGGTTCTGAGTTAACGTACTGGCTACATTCCTGGACCTCATTACAGTTTAAACCTATCTGGCCCTTTAGAGCTAATTTTTACTTTATGCGCTTTTTATGCTGATAAAAAAGACTCAAGTGTTTACATTATGACTCTAGTCAACTAGTTTTGATCCAAATGAAGCAGAAAAGGCTTCCACAGTACTGCCCAATAATGGAGTAAATGTACCTTGTCATTAAACGTATGACATCTGGAGTCAGGTTTGTTCGTTAGCTGCGTGACCCTGGATGAGTTACTTAACATTTTGCACGCTCTGTTTATATCAATGGTCTCAACCAGGGCAATTTAGCCCACCCCTTCTCCCAGGGTACATTTAGCAATGTCTGCACTCATTTATTTGTGGATGTTACTTACACCTAACAATACAGGTTAGCCATGCTGCTTGACCACCCTGCAACGAGCAAGACAGCCCACACAACAAATTATCTAGTCCAAATGGTCAACAGGACCAAGGTTCACAAAGTCAGATTTCTATAATGTTGGCCACTAGAGTACCTTCTCTATGTATAGCTCTATGAGATGAAAAAGAAGTCTTCAGATCTGTCTGCAAGGCATTGCTTGTGCAACTGCCCTGCTCCAGACCCCACACTCTCTTACTGCTTTGTCTCCTCACTCATTCTATTCCACTCAAACCAGATCTGAGATGCCAGGCCTGCTCCTGCCTTAGGATGCTTACGTCATATGCTCTTTCTTCTAGAAGCAGTATTTGCCCCAGATATCTGAATGACCAACCGTTTCTCCTCCTTCAAGTCAGTGTTCATGTGTGACCATTTCCATGACACCTGCCTTGGCCACCTTGTTTAAAATTGTACCCACCCATCCCCACAGACATTTATATACACACATCTTATATTCTCCTCTTTTTGATTACCCACAGCACTTAACCCCTCTATGGCATACTATACATTTACATATTATTTGTGTTGGCTTTTTATTGTTCCCTGTTTGAATGTAAGCTTCAAGGAGGCAGGAATTTATGTCCCTTTTTACCATTGATATGCCCCAAGAGCATGATACGTGCATGGTAGGTTTTTAATAGAACTTCTTTGAATGTGACTGATTCGCTTCATTAAACACAAAGATGTTTAATAAATACTTGTTGAATGATTCAATTTTTGAGTGCTTTGCATAGCATAGCCATTTACTAAGTAATAAAAAATGATGTATATTACTTATTATTAGACAAAATAACAGTCAAAGTTTGACTGCTTACACTTGTAGGTGCAACAGGAAAAGAAGGTACAGGCACCACTAAGATGGAGAAAGGTTAGGCATTATATTGTGCCTAAAGTGTATATAAGGATAAACATTCAATATGTTACTGTACTTCTCAGATCAAACAAAACTTCTGTTTTTATTTTGAAGCACCTTCTAGACTAGCACTTGGCTTTCTCCTTCTCCTTGATCTTTTCTCAGTACTACATGCTGTGCTGTGGTTTCATCTTCCTGAGAGTCCTATTTTTGCAAACTAGCATTCCATGGTTTACCTTATTTTGATGCTATTATAACAGGGTTCCAGTAATCATTTTTTCTTCTGGGTTAAAGCTGTAGTGAATAGGGAAAATTTCTCTACCTTGTTATGAAAAATCCATAATTCTATATGTCAATAACTAGAAATTGACATAGAAAATTATACATTTTCCATTTTGTACATCTAAAATTTACATGAGAGTTTGAACAATTGTCCTCTCCTGGTTTATTATAATGTTAACTGACCTTCCCAAACAAATAGGTTTTCTTTTCTGTCTCTCAATAATTAAGAAACTTTGGAAATTATAGTATTTTTTAGAAATTTTATAATAACTGCCTAATTATTTTAATGTAAACTTATTCACTTCTAAGTTGCAAAATATTGCCAGAGAAAGCCATGTAAACTGAGGTACTTGCTTTTGTTAACATTTACTCTCTAACAAGCATTTTTTTTTTTACCCAGATTTACCACTGAGTGCTGGCATTTATCTCATCACATAATAAAAAATAAAATTTTTAATGATCCTACAAATGGCAAATGAAGAGTAAAATACAATAATTTCCTTATGAACATTGTATTTTGCAGTAAATTTCATAATAGAATCTAAATAATTTAAGGCGTGTGCCTAATCCTTTAGTTTATTTTTGTTCCTTTGGTATCCAAACAAAATGGACAATTTCACTTAGAACCGTCTATTAATTAGTTGCTTCCCCTTTACCCTTTTCATAGCTGGTAAAGGTAGACCTTAGAAAAAAAGAAGCAAACCATATTTGTACATACGTACAATGAGTATTTTTTATTATAAACACTTGTGCTTCAGAAACATTACCCATGTCTTAAAACTGTTGCCTTGAAATGTCAGGGAATCAAGAAATGCCTGCCTTGCATACTTGATATGCTGAAGCCATGGAGCCTTCCAAACTTGCCTGCATTCTCAATCCCATCCTCGATGGAGCTCTAATTTGAATTGTTATGAGCAACCCTAACTGCACTACCTTCTACTCCCAACTAGTGAGTGACTCGTATTTTCATTACCCACCTCTGGCTGCCGAAAGTGAATTAAGAACTCAACCTAGGGTTATTTGCTCTATTAAGACAAAACAGTGGCATACTGATTAAATTTAAACTGTCAGATTGTATTCCATTTACTACTATTACCATTTTCTACAAGTATAACCCATATTCTACCCATGGAAACTTTTGCTTTTGGAAGCAAGGAACCACTCTGCAAAACAAATTTCTAAGAGATTAAAACAGAGCTTATTTTTATGAAAAAGAATGCAATTTCTGTAAAAAGAATCTGCCATTATATAAGCCTGTATTACTTAAAAATTCACAGTACCTCCAGAATTGAGTGTGTGCCCCATGTTTGTGGAAATACGTATATTTAAATGACTTTTTTTTTTGTTCAATGGATCTCAAACTTTTAAATCATCTTGATGGTTTTACATCACCTTCCTGCCAGAAAAACAAGAATATGAGCTCTTTTAATTTATTACCTTTTTTGGTGAAACACTCTTTCTTTAAAAGTTATAGTATGGATGTGAAAGGAAAAACTCTGAGATGCTGGAAGGCAAGATTAGTACACTCCAGGATATAGGTTTATCAACAATTATTTTTCTCTAACTGTAAATCTCAGTGGCACTCTTCACAATTGTATTCTGGCCTCTCATGATGACCCCATCTTATCTTGAAAAGAAAAACAATCTCTCAAATTTGAGAAAGTAAAGCTCTTTAAAAATTATTAGCAATCTATTATGATACTTCTTCCAGATAATTTATATTGAGTAATGTCAACTTGATAGGCTGTTTTAAATGTAAATAATTCATTATTTTGTGCAAAACAGTCTGCTTTACCTACAAAGATGGAATGTTGAACAATCTAGTTTGTGTTCAAAAGATTTCTTCTGTTTAAAAAAAAAAAAAAACTGTGAAGGCTGATGGTACCAGATGTGCCTTAGAGAGGAGGTCACAAACCCAGACATTCTGGCAACAGGCAGTAATTGTTTTAGAGATTGTCAATGAGAGAGAGAAGTCATGAAATAAAATAGGTCTTCTAATAAAAAATAGGCACCCGTAATGCAAGATTCTGACTGTTGAGCCTCTTAGTAACAGGTTAACTCAGCTATACTTTTTGGGAATGCACTTCCCATTAATCTAAGAAAGGCTTTTAATTAGCCATGATCTGGATTTCTGGATGTCTAATACTCCAGTCCTGACTTTGAGAGATTTAGGCACAGATATGTCATTCACATTCTAAAATTATTAATACTTAATCTAACACTAAATACAATAAATTTTAGTTTTTCTCATTTTATTTTTATGTGTACTTCTTCCTTGACTTGTTTCTTTCCCACATTTTCATTGTTTAGATTTCACAGTAACATAACCTGTGCTCTTTCATATTTCTCTATACTTAAGTACTAATGGTAATAATGACAGCAAAGAAGTGAATGCTATAAAACAAAGTGATTTAGAAAAAAAAAATAGTGACTCTGTGACCATAGTTTTTATTGTACTCACGTGGCTCTCTTAATATTGGCCAAAGTCAATAGTGAATAATGATATCACCAAATCTTTCAGTGCCTTGATCTTGAACTTCCCAGCCTCCTACACTGGGAGAAAGAGATTTCTGCTGCTAATAAGCCATTCAGTCTAAGGAGCTCTATTATAGCGGCCTGAACAAACTAAGACACCTTCATAAGACTTAAACAAGATACTTTAACAAATATTTTGTGGCTAAAAACAGCACCCATTTACTATCTCATCATGCCTGGGGGTCAGGAATCTGGGCAAGGCTAACGGTGTCCTCCGCTCAGGGTCTCTCAAAGCTGAAATGTAGGTGTTAGCTAGGCTATTTCTTCCGGGAGCTAATGATCCCCTTCCAAGCTCCCGATGTCATTAGCAGAACTCATTTCCTAGTGGCTGTGCTACTGACACCGTTTTCTCCCCATCTCTCAGCTGGACAAATGCTCGCAGCTCTCGACACAACCCAGCAGCTTACTTCAAGACCAGCAAGATAATTTATCTCTCCAGAAATGATCCAGTCCTTCTTTTGAGAGTTTTAACTTGATTATGTAGTCCCACTAAGAACATAAATCAATAAATCTCTCTTTTATCTCCAAACCAAAGATTATGGTCTTCGCTTACATTTATGAAGTGGTGATATCCCATCATTTTCATACATCCCACCCAAATGCAAGTTAAAGGAATTTACATAGAGCAAGATAAGGAATCTTAGAGACCATCTTATAAATTTGCCCACTACTTTTGTAAAGAAAAGTGCTAGCAGGGACTATGACAAGTAGTACGTATTTAGTATATGCTGGCTATTATCATGTGAAGTATTTAACACAGCACCTAATAACCCTGGGCACAAACTCCTTGAAGAATATCTAGTATGATCAAGTTATTTCAACCTCTCAGGAATTTTACAGAAAGTGCTTTCCTTGTCAAAATAGTCAGTCCATTAGCATTTGCTTTATTATTAGTCAACCATCGAAATTCAACATCTTCTTTGACTTACTGGCAATTCTGTACTTTTTGCTCTGGTGAGGCTCACTGTAGCAAATGAAATTCTATACCTGTAGCCACAAACCAAACGATTTTAATTTCAAATGAAAATTCACATGCTGACTAATTGTACTACAGCTTCTTGAGAAAAATAATATATTTCTAAATTTTATCTGGTCTAACAATAAGTAATTTTATAGAGAGAAATTTATTAACATCAGGATAATTAAGTATTATCTTTACCTGGTATTTGAAATGTGTGCTGTTTCAGTTGACTATTCCACTGTGACTGAATGTCATATTCAGTGTCTCTCCTCCCCTGGTATTTGATTAAACTAAAAAGTCAATATAAAATCTGATTTTTAAAATAAAATTTTTATTAAATGGGCTAAAGATTAATTTATGAAGACTACCCTGGATTACTCGTATTTAATCGCTTGAAAGCCCAATCCATACAGTGATATAGCAGATGGGGATTGATTGTTGGCGAAGTGGTCATTGCTTCTCCTTATCCACCCACCATCTCTTTTCAATTTCTTACAGACTGTGGTACATTTGTTCAAACATTCTGTGAGCGTAGTAATCTCTAGCTATGTGAAGAGAGGTGGCTATGCTGTGCTTATTTTATTATACTGAATTGAGATCATTTTCCTGGGTATTATTTTCTCTTTTGACCAAATTAGAGAGGATCTTTTGATTACCAGAGAATTTACAGCTGCATTAAGTCTAAATAGCTGCCCCACTTAAATCCATTTTACAAAAATATGGTTCTAATATGAACTAAAGTTCATTAATGTCTGAATTTGTTAAAATTAAAAGCATAGTTAGGGTTCTGCACTTGGGAAAATTGCATCAGCTGAGTGGTCACTTTTAATAAAAATGTAAAGCTGTAATGGAAATATATTTTCACTTAAAATTGTACTGTAGATATTATGTTGTGTAAATCATTTTATTTCCCCTAGAAATTGTTTCCATTTATTCTCAGTACTTAGAAGTGACTATGTATGACACAGTAGCTTAATCTTTGTAACAGATGTTATCAATCAGCCATCCATAAGTCAAATTATGAGAACCTTTACGTGTTTTTTATTGTATTATTTTTCCATTACCATTTATCCCTTTTATACCCTCTTCCACCTCCACCCATCCCTTAGGCCCCGCAATTGCACAACTCAACACCAAAATCAAATCCACTATAATGTAAAGCTTTATTCTGAGCTTGTTTTATATTTCTATTCTTGGTCTATTTAAAGCAAAGAATTTTACTACCATTTTACATTGTCATTTAAGAATCAGATACTTTCATTGAAAACAGACCTGTTTACATAACAGAATTCTGTGGATGAGAGTACCTGATTCTAAAATACATGTATAGAATTAGTGGGAAAGACTAACCAAAGTATTAGAAAACCACAATTATGTTCAATTCTTATCCAACTTACATTGCCTATTGAGAATTCTCCATGTGTGATTTGACAGTGATTTCAGTGCTAGCTTCAAGATCTAACTTTCGGGTGGTTTAAACATCACTTTAATTTAGCTGTATAGACATAAGTTGGATAAGGATTTCATACCTTTTCAAATGAATTTCTGCATAAGTTGACTGTAAACTAACACATGTTGGCATTTGCTCATTCAATATTTATTCCCAGATACATCAATGAATTTGCCACTTGGGCTTGTTAGCATATGCCAGATTAATTTATGCTTTCCTTAGAAAGTATTCTTTCACTTAACCTTTGAGAATATAGCACAGACAAGATAAATAATTTTTGTCAATCAAAATTTTTTATTCCAGGAAAGTATCTGGGACTTCCAGCCAAGATGGAGGCATAGGTAGACACACTGTGCCTCCTTGCACAATCAAAATAAGGACAACAACAATTTAGAAAAAAAAAACAACCAATACCAACAGAAAATTGAACTGTATGGAAGTCTGACAACCAAGAAGTTAAAGGAGACAGATTCATCCAGACCTGTAGAAGGGGTAGAGTCGGTAGGGATGGGCAGAGAAGGGTTATGGCAAAGCGGTGGTTAGCAGACCCCGAGCCACAGGGCAGCCGCAGGCAGACCCAGAGAGATGGTGGATTGTGGAGGGGTGCGATGCACAAGGCAGCTGGCTGCCTGGGTGGTCTCACATTCACATGCAGTTAAATCAGGCAAAACTGGGGAGCGGGACAGACCACGCAACCCAGGGTCCCAACGCTGGGGAAATAAAACCTCAAAATATCAATTGAAAATATCTGTGGGGCTTGAGGCACAGGAAGAGACTCCCAGCCCCACAGGAGAGATTGTTGGAGAGACTCACAGGGTCCTAGAAAGTGCAAAAGCCCACCCACCTGGGAATCAGCACCAGAAGAGCCCAGTTTGCTTGTGGGAAATGGGAGAAGGGACTGAAATCTGGCAGAGAGCAGAGCAAGTGCCATTGTTCCTTCTTGGACCCTGACCCCACATATAGCATCACAACCCAGCCACTGGGTTGCCCTGCCCTGGTGAACGCCTAAGGCTCTGCCCCTCAATATGTAACAGGCAAAAGACAAAAAAAAAAAAAAAAAAAAAAAAAAAAAAAAAAAAAAAAAAAAAAAAAAAAGCTTCAAATAGAAGAACAGATCAAAGCTCCAGAGCAAATACAAGTAAGCAAAGAAGAGATTGCCAACCTATCAGATGCACAGTTCAAAACACTGGTAATCAGGATGCTCAGACTTGGTTGAATTTGGTTGCAAATTAGATGAAAAAATGAAGGCTACACTAAGTGAAATGAAGGAAAATGTACAGGGAACCAATAGTGATGGGAGGAAAACTGGGACTCAGATTAATGGAGTGGACCAGAAGGAAGAAAGAAACAACCAAACAGAAAAGGATGAAAAAACAAGAATTAAAAAAAAAAAAATGAGGAAAGGCTTAGGAACCTCCAGGGCA
>PVKM010049432.1:0-10966 GCA_004027735.1 Carollia perspicillata
GTTGTCTCCAGGAAACCACTGAAAGTTAATTCCAAAGAACCCAATTTCCTTGACTTTAGAGACTAATTTGCAAGAAATTAGGAGCAAAAACACATTTTAGAACAGGAGTTCTATATGTCAGAAGGTCTGAAAAGCCAAGACATTAGTATAAAGAGCTTTCTTATTTATATGCTGTCTATGGGAACATTCAGACACAATACATTCTGTAGACAAGGAACTCTGTTTTCTTCCAATAACTTGAAACAAAAGGGTTAAGAACACAGAACGTACCTAGGGGAGGAGAAGGAATGATACTTTATTGCTGCTGAATTCATGAATCTGTTAGTGAAACTCATTTAATCTTTAGATTTAATATGTCTTTTTTATCAACAGTGAGCCTTTTCTTTGTGTCTACTGTAGAAAAATAACACCAATTTAGTTCTGTACTTTGCCAGCCCCCGCTTGTCACATTTTTCAAATTACTATAGTTGTCCATCAGTTGTGTTAAGGCAGCATAGAAAATTGGGCTGTTGGCTGGGTCCTGTTGATGTACACAGATGTCTATAAGCCATTCATAAGGATATTCTCATTCTTTCCTGTAGGGTGATGACTGTATATTTTTTGTTCAATGTTTGTGGATGTTTAACTTTCAGAATAATAGAAAGTTTTGTAGTCACGAAGATTTGGTGGAAGGTTCTTACTTTCTGAAGTTCCTGCTGCTGGAATGCGGCGCTGTTCCGCCCACAGTTTGTTTTGTATTCCTTGAGACGAGCTAATTGAGGTCACGGGGCTCTACTAAAGGTTTCGCATGTGCAAGTAGATATTCTGAATTCTGCCCGCGGTAATGGATCAAAATAGGCAGTTAATTCAAGGTTTAAAAATTAATATAATCTGCAATTTTAATGGTGCAAGGAAATTTAAAGGTCTCTTAGTTCAACACATTTATTTTGCAGATGAGAAAACAAAGGTCCTGAGAGCCCTTAGTTTTAGCCAAGGGTCACGTAGGCGGTTAATGGCACAGCTGGGGTCAGAAAAGGTCTTTTGCCTCATAATTCAAGTCTCTTTATTTTTTAAATATTAAAATGTTAAGTCATAGTGAAAAATCCAGGGACTAGCATGACTAACAGCTGTTGTACCCACCACCCAGCTTTGTGAATCCTATCATTTTCTTATATATGGTCCCTTTATATTTTTTAAAGAAAGAAAACATTCAGTAAAGTTCCTTGTATGATTTTTACTGATAATATTTCACTTTTTTATTATATTGTATTGATTATGCCATCGCAGTGGTTCCGATTTCTCCCCTTTGCCCCCCTCCACCCAGCCTCCCCTATTTCCTTAGGCCATTCCCCAACCACTGTTCATGTCCATGGTCATGTGTGTAAGTTCTTTGGCTGCTCCATTTCCTATTCTGTACTTTACATCCCCATGGCTATTCTGTAGCTACCTATTGTACTTCTTAATCCCCTCACCTCTTCACCCATTCTCCCACAACCCTCTTCCATCTGGCAACCGTCAAAATGCTTTCTTATCTATGATTCTGTCTCTGTTATTACCTTCCATATTTGCTTTTGTTATGTGAAGTGCATAAATAGTATCGATCTGTACAATACATAGTATTGTTTTACATGGTTTAGAACAGTATGTGAGTTGAATCATATTTTATGTGTCCTTCAGAAACTTGCTTTTTATTATTCAACATTGTTTTTGAGATTTCCTTAATGCTGAAGCGCATAGCTATGGCTCATTTATTTTTACTGCTTTACATATTGTGAACATTTTACAATGTATTTATTAATTCTCCTGTTGATGACTATTTAGAGTTTTAAAAAATTGCTGTTACAAACAGTACTATAGTAAACATTCTTTTTGCATATGTCTCCATGTGCACAAGTGTAAGAATTTCTTGGCTGTGTACGTAGAATAATTATTATAATAATTCAGTGTTACACATAATTGTCAAATTATTCTCCAAGGTGTTGAACAGCAGTGTTATATAAGGCCAATCCGATGGATAAAAAAATGGTTTATCACTGTGGCTTCATCAGTATTTTCTTTATTAATAATAAAGTTGATTGTCTTTCCATATGTGTGTGTTAGCTATTGCCACAATAATACAGGGTAATAGCAGCCTGGAAACTTAGAGGCAATCATGTTTTTATGGGTTTGCAGGCCAGCAGGTGTGGTTCTGCTTCAGGATGCAAGCGTCTGGATCTATGTCTGTTCCTTGTGCCTCTTACTTTCCTTGGGCCAGTGGGACACCTAGTGATTCTCTTCTTGGAGCAAAGGCAGGAGCAGAGTGTTCAAGCCTCAGTCCCCTAGGACATTTCAAGTGTCTGCTTGTGACACTTCTGCTTCTGTCCCAAGGCACTTTGCTGAGTTCAACATCCACAAAGTAGGAAAAGACTCCACCCCTGTGAGACTATGGCATGGGCATGAAAGCATAGAACTCCTACAGGGGAGGGGAGAATCGTCACCAATTATTTAATTGACCACAACACATTTACTAGCGGTTTGGTTTCATCTTCTGTGAATTGCTGGTTCATAGTCTTGGCTCCTTTGGTCTTGGGTTGTTTACATTTTGCTTATTTCTTTGCAGATATTATTTACATAATGCATATTCTGATTTTTATCAACTATAAGACTACAAAATCTTTCAGTATGTGACATCTTTTCACTTTGTTTATGATATTTTTCTTCTAAAGAAGTTTAAAATTGTATTGTATTCTAAAAATTTTTCCTTTATGGTTTGTGCTCATTATATTTTGTTCTAGAAAATTATCTCTGTCCTGAAGTCATTAATATATGATCCAATGTAATCTTTTAAAACTATGAAGTTTAGTTTTTACATTTAGGTCCATAATCTGCTCAGAAATTTAAAATTTTTTTCTAAAATTTTTCCCCTAGATTCTTTTAGGTATTCTATGTAAGTAATCATATCATTTCTGAGTAATAAAATTGGACTCTTTTTTTCCAATTCTGAAATCTTATATTCCTTTTTCATATAATACTAAACTAGAAAATGTTAAATAAAAGCTGCACAGCAAGTAATTTTAAAGAAAATATTTTTAATGTTTTACCACTGTAGATTAATCACAAAAATAGCAATTAGAAAAATAAATGTCTAGCTAAAATTCTATACAGAGCTAAAATATTTTTATAGAATATAGGCAAAACAAATGTATTTCCAGGCAAAACAAGGGGGAGGTTAGCAATTGCCTACCTTTACTAAAGGCAAAACTGAAGAAGAAAATAAAATCCATAAAAGAAGTATTAAAATGCAAGAAGGCATGTTAAGAAAATTAATTGGTATGCCTGTGAGTAAAACAAGGTTTGTTGAATAAAATAGCATTAATAATAATCATAATCATAATAATGGATAATTATAGGAATAATCAAACAGGGTAGAGCTAGACACCAAACCATGAAAATATAATGGGTGAAGAGATTAAGTTAAATCTCTGAGGTCCATATATATTTTTAAACATATTTTTAATGAAAGTAAATATATTGATAAAATGTAGATTCTGTGATTATAGATAAGAAGTTTAAGGGTAATCAGTAAAGTATAAAAATAGAATCTGTATTAACCAGTAGAAGGGTGATGGGGGAGAGAAAGATTTGATCAATCTAGTAGAAGAATTTTGGGAAGGTAAAAAAAAAAAAGGAAAAGAAAATCATGTAAACAGAAATCCAACAAAAAACTGTAGAAAAATCCCAGAATGTAAGGATAATAAGTTTTATTCTTTTAATGAGAAAGTATTAACTAGGCACATAATAACCAGAAAAGGTTGATATAGTTATATTAATGTCTGAAAAAATAATAGCAAAATTAAAGATTTAATAAAGGTAATGATAACAAAAAAGAAATTGAAAAACAATGTAAAGGTCAAGAGATAACATAGTCAGCCCTGGCTGGTGTAGCTCAGTGGATTGAGTGCCAGCCTTTGAACCAAAGAATCGCCTGTTCAATTCCCAGTCAGGGCACATGCCTGGGTTGCGGGCCAGGTCCCCAGTACGGGGGGTGGTGTGAGAGGCAACCACACATGGATGTTTCTCTCCCTCTCTGTCTCCCACACTTCCTCTATGTCTAAAAATAAAAATATAAAGAGATAATATAACCAAAAGTTGGTTAATTGGAAGAATAAATAATCAAAACTGGTAAAATTAATCAAAACAGATTCAAGTGAACATTATTAGAAATGAGCAAGATAATCACAAATACAACAGGCTGAGAAATATAATAAAAGAATGCTATGAAAAGTTTTATACACATAAATTTGAAAACTTAGACAAAGTAGACTTTTCTGAGCAAAATTCATAACAAAACTAAACATAAAAAAGAAAACACTGTATTAGATCTATAACCATTGAAGAAATTAAATTAGGAGTTAAAATATAAACTACCAAGGACACAACCACTCTAAATCATTTTATAGTGATTTATGTAAATATTCAAGGGACAGATAATTCCTATCTTCTGCAACTACAATGAAGAATTTAAAAAATGGGGTAATTCCACAACTAATTTTATGAGACTAGAACCTTAAATGTTGAAACAAAAAGTACAATAAAATAATGTTGGTCAATCTCACTTATGATCATACTTGCAAAAGTGTTAATTCAAACATTAGCACACAGAAACTATCTGTGTACTTAAAATGCATCATGACCAAGGAAGACAAAGGTGATTAATGTCAGAATACCCGTGCATGCAATTTCCCACACTAACAGTTCAAGTAGAAAGGGACATGGCCGTCTCAACCGAAGATCAAGTAGTATTCAATATAACTCAGCATCATTTAGGACAAAAACACTTACCATTTTTTGGTAATGGTAACATTTAACACTGAACATTTTTGGAACTGGAAGGGACTTTCCTTTACTTGATAAACATATCTACCAACATGCTGGGCCACAGTCTCAGGAGAGTGATATTACAAACATTCTAAGAGAATATAATAAAGGAAACCAGGAAGGAATGGCTGGATAAATAGGAGACAAACCCGGAGTGTGAAACAGGGAAGCCAAAAACAGAGCGTTACTCACAATAGTGTGGTGAAAACCTTAATGCCACAGGGCACCTGACAAGGGAAAACTAAGGAATATTGGTTGTGTTCCCAGAAATCACTGGGAGGTATTATAAGGGCGGGGTTGGGGATCACAAAACACCTTTAATTTCATTTAATACCTTTAAAGGATCTGATCTGGGAAAATATGAAGCTCTATTGCTACCTCATATAATACTCTAAACTAAATTTCAGTTGGATTAAAGGTGTGAATATAAGAGAAAAAAATAAAACATTAAGAAAAAGATAGGTGAAAACTGAATAGCACTTAGAATGAAAATGTCCTTTTTAAGTATTTAAGCTTCAGGATTTTATAAAGGTAAAGATTTATAAGTTTATGCACTTAAAATTAGGGTATCCTTTCCATGTATTAATATGACTGTGTATTCATGACAAACTCTAAGTCAGTCTGACCGTTATGCATGTTAATAAACCACATCCACTAAATTACAAGGCAAATAGATTGTGAAAACTATCTTTCACATATAAGATAGACCAAGACTGAATACATCTATTATGATTCATTTACCCCTCCCCCCAAAAAAAGAAATAGAGATCACTCAAACCATTAGAAATGCAACATGAAAACATGAATGAATGAATGAAGCAAATGAGACTTATTGCATTTCCAATGGGCTAAGCTTAAAAAAATAAGAATCCATTCACGAAGAAGGGTGTGGGTAATTGTGCACTCACGTGCTGAAAATTGGTACAATTATTCTGAAGGGCAGTTTGATAATACAGTTCGTATAAAACTGCTAAGTCTCCATATTCTTTTGACTAAGCAATCCTACATCTAGAAATTGAGCTTAAGAAAATCACTGGACAATTCTACAAATATTTATGCCAAAAAATGTTAATATTAGGTCTCTCGATTAGTTTGCGTGCAATGAATGAAACACAAAGAAAATTGGATTAGGCAAGGGAATGCCAACTTCCAGGAGTTTTTATTTCATTTTAAAAAACTTAGTAGGCAAATTCTTTCCCAATGTAGGCAAATTCTTTCCCAATGTTTTGTGTCCAATGGAGAGCAGCCAACTCCATTTCTTAGAGGTTGATCTGTGGTTTGTAGTTTTTGTAGGTGTCAATTATCTTTAGTTTCTCCCCTTTTATTCTTTTTGTTGAATTTATTGGAGCGACGCAGGTTTCAAGTGTACAGTTCTACAACACATCATCTGTACACTGTACTGTGTACTCACCATGCCAAGTTCAGTCTCCATCCATCACCACTTGAAGCCCCCTTTACTCCCGTCCACCTCCTCCCACCACCCTTTCCCCCCTGGCAAGCACCACACTTTTGTCCATGTCTATGAATTCTCTCTCTCTCTCTTTCAATCTTTTCACAGTCCCCCACCCAGCAACAACCCCTGATCAGAGGGGGTTGTCAGCCTATCTCTATTTTTGAGTCTGTCTCTATTTTGCTTGTTAGTGTATTTTGTTCATTAGAGTCCACGTATGAGTGAAATCATATGGTATTTGTCTCTCTTTGACTGGCTTATTTCACATAGTGTAATGCTCTCCAAGTCCATTCATGCTCTCACAAAGGGTAAGATGTTCTTTTTTATGGTCAAGTAGTATTCCATTGTGTAAATGTACCACAGGCTTTTTTATCCAGTCATCTACTGATGGACACATGGGCTGCTTCAAAATTTTGACTATGTCAGTAATGCTGCAATGGACATAATGGTGCATATATTCTTTCTAATTAGTGTTTTGGTTTTCTTCGGATACATTCCTAGAAGTAGAATTGCTGTGTCATAAGGCAGTTCCATTTTTAATTTTTTTGAGGAAATTCCATACTGTTTTCCACAGTGGCTGCACCAGTCTGCATTCCCACCAACAGTACAGAGGGTTCCCGTTTCTCCCCATCTGAGTCAGCACGTGCCATTTGTCGATTTAGTGATGGTAGCCATTCTAGTAGGTGTGAGATGATATTTCATTGTGGTTTTAATTTGCATTTCTCTGATGATTAGTGACATTGAGCATCTTTTCATGTCTATTTGGAGAGGTGTTTTTCTATACAGGTCCTTTGCCCATTTTTTAATTGGATTGTATTGTTTTTTTTTGATGTTGAGCTTTATAAGTTCTTTCCAAATTTTGAATAGTAACCCCTTACAGATGTATCTACAAATATGTTCTTCCATTCAGTGGGTTGTCTTTTCATTTGTTGATCGTTTCCTTTGCTGTGCAGTAACTTTTTAGTTTGATGGATTCCCATTTGTTTATTTTTTCTTTAGTTTCTCTTGCCCAAGGAGATATATCAGAAAAAACATTGCTACTAGAAATGTCCAAGATTTTACTGCCTGTGTTTTCTTGTAGGATTTTCATGGCGTTGAGTCTAACATTTAAGTCTTTAATTCATTTTGAGTTTATTCTTGTGTGTGGTGTAAGGAGGTGGTCTAGTTTTATTTTATTGCACATATCTGTCCAACATTCCCAACACGATTTATTGAATAGACTGTGTTAACCCCACTGTGTGTTTTTCCCTCCTTTGTCAAATATGAGTTGACTATAAAGTTGTGAATTTATTTCTGAGCTGTCTATTCTCTTTCATTGATCCATATGCCTGTTTTAATCCAGTATCATGCTGTTTGATTACTATGGCCTTGCAATATAGTTTGATATCAGATAGAGTGATTCCTCCAACTTTGCTCTCCTTTCTCAAGATTGCTGTTGCTGTTCAGGGACTTTTGTGGTTCCATATGAATTTTTGGAATACTTGTTGTAGTTCTGTGAAATATGCCACTGGTGTCTTGATAGGAATTGTGTTGAATCTATAAATTACGTATTTGGCATTTTTAATTAGTACCTTCTCTAGAGTGTTGGTTAGAAAATAGAAAGTATTGAAATTAAAATCTGCATATAATGTTAATGACAGATTCTCTAATGGGAGAAATGTATTAAGTAGAAGAGCTGAAAGGTATTGTACATATCAATTTTAAAAGTTATTTTAGATTTTAACCATACATGCCAGCAATCTCTTACTATGTGGAGAGTTGTGATAGGTATTAACATCTTTTTGTGAATATTGTATGCTTTCAGTATGAATTACAGTGTCTCCTAAGAGTTTTTTCTGGAGTGTGGTTGGTAGATGGAGCAGATGCTGTTAGAACCCTGACATATCCTCTGAGTACTCACCTTTCTTGTACATCCTGACCCTTTGTCTTCTCATGGTGGGGATGAGCAGCTCTGGCCTGAAGGTGTCTCTGACTTTTGGAGCATGCTCAGCCCATATTCAGGGAAGACCAGAAGTTCTGGGGAGAGTTACTATCCCCAGAATCAGTCTCTGACCAGTGATCACTGGGGATTAATCTCAATAAAGCTGCTAGATGGCCGAGTGTTTTTGGAAATATTTATAGTAATTTGACATTGCCATGACATCCAAGAGCATGATCTTTTTTTTCTGGTAATTAATTTTTATTGTTTGATTGTATTTTATGAAAGTTATCAGCTTAATTTGTCTTTCTACTCTAGCACTAACGTCACATCTGACATAAAGTGTGTACTTAAGACATTTAGTGGACTGAAATGTACAGTAAAAAAACAAACAATGGCCCATTTCATTAAATGGGATATGACACTTTTACACATAGAAAAAAAGGTAGAAACAACCACAAATGAATTGCAGTATTCAAATAATCCCTTATAAATCGTTTTAAATGGTTTATGTTTGTTATGGTGTGATAAAATGGAGATGGGAGGCTTATTTTAAGGCGGTCCACAACCCCTTTATCTCAGGTTAACTTTCAAACAGTGGAAGTTCTGCTGGCTGTTGTCTGGAGACCAGATGGCTGAATAGAGCCAGGGCTGTGCAGGGGTTTACATTTTTTAAAAAATTCATTTATTGGGTGTTAGGAAATAGAATTGAAAAAAAAGATTTTGGGTTTTTTTATTTGTTTGTTTGTTTTGGTTATTTCTGGTATCTCATTATTTGAAGAAGACCAATTCTTTTTTGGCCATATTCTTGCCTGTGACCCTATTTTGATGTGTATTTCTGATATTATCCCGAATTCCAAGTAAGAAAGGAAAATGTTGAAGAAAGACCATAGTATCTTTCTTTTTTTGATGTTGGACTCTGTGGTGGTGTGATTTATTTAGTGATAATGATAATTTATCCACTGATACTTATACTGACTTGCAGTGGAAGACCGTAGCTCTTCCTTCTATTTGTAATGCAGGCTCCTTGATCTTAGCCGTCTCTGTCACATGCCGCTTCCAACACTGGCTGTACATGGAGGCTAATGACTGCTGACTGATAATGGAGTGCGTGGGGGTTATTAGGTTGTAGGGTTAGTTATGCATCGTCTTCAAAAGAGTGACTGGACTGTTTACTTTTTGGTTTCCTAGTTGATAACCAATTATATTAACTGCAACAATAGTTTACCTCTCAAGAGAGAGAAAGACATAATAATGGATGAGGGGGTCAGCCTTGGTGTGCACCCTACCTTCTCCATTCTGGTCATAGAATTGTGCACCACAACTAGATGACACCATGGTTAGGTTACTCTGTAAACTTCTCTGAGAACTTTTCCCCCTGGTTTCTCTGAGTATTTTTGCCAAAAGTCAAGAGTGCCATTCACTCAAAGTGGCCAATTTTTATGCCATGTTGATAGTATAAGTTAATCTAAGTGTATGCTTTAGAAACAATATATAGTAATGAAGTGAATTTCCTTAGCCAAATGCTCTTATTTAATAGTCAAAATCTTGTGGTCTGTTTCCTTTTTAGAAGAACCTTTCCCCCCGCCCTTTGTGACAGTCACACGGGTCAAAGGAGGGAAGACACCCCCCTCAAGGGCAGGGATGGCAGTGTGTGGGACTGCGACATTCTGGAAGTTACATGGGGACCCCCATTTGAATGTGGCCCAGAGGGAGTGGACTTACATGTATAACATTAGTTCCTTCTTACAGGCTGTGTTTGGGAGCTGGGCTGTTGAGACATCACATGGAGTATGCCTGCAGATTTGGGCAGTACTACTCAGCAATGAGAAGCCAAGGAAGTAAAGTCAGCAGGGAGTGAATGAGATACCAGCATTCTTCTTAGGCTTGGAAGGCAGACAATCCTAGACAAACAAGGTTGTGTAGATAACCAAGGGAGGGGAGAACCCCACAGGAGAGATAGTGTACCTCCTTCTCATCTGACAATGGGAATTTTTGAGCTAGTCTGTAATATGGAGAGAAAAAAATGGGACTCTAATGCAATTCTCCATATTGATAGAGAAATTAATTCTTAGTTACCATGCAGAGATTTGGTTTTCTCCTTCTCCGTCCTTCTGTTCCAATAGTCAACTGTTGCATAACAAAGTATCTTAAAATTTAGTATGACGTAACCATTTATTAGGCTCGTGGATTCTGTGGATCAGGAATTTGGGCAGGGAACAGCAGGTTTGCCTCTGCTCCGCAGTGCCTGCGGCCTCAGCTGCGGGACTGAAAGGCTGAGGGTGGCTGGGGGCTGGAATCCTCTGAAGGTGTGTTAACACTCCCATGTCTGGTGGTTGATGCTGGCTGTTGGCTGGGACTTCAGCCAGGACACCTACATGTGGCTTCTCTTTGTAACTTGGGCTTCCTCACAATGTGGTGGCTAGTTTCCAAGATGAGACTCTCAAGAGAAAAAGTCAGGCAGAAGCTCTATCACCCTTTCTGCCCTAGCCTTAGAAGTTGTACATGTCATTTCTGCAGCATTCTGTATCTTTCTTTTTATTGAATTTATTGGGGTGACACTGCTTAACAAAACTATATGGGTTTCAGGCACACAGTGCTACAATACATCATCCCTTTATTGTGTGTTCACTGCCCCAAGTCAAGTCTCCTTCCATCACCACGACATTCTGTTTTCTGAGGAAATCACAAGGGCTCAGTCAGGTTCAGAGTGATGACAAATAGGCTGTACTTCCTGGTGATGGGGTAGCAAGGTTGGGCAA
>PVKM010049433.1:0-10958 GCA_004027735.1 Carollia perspicillata
TCATTCTCCAAATGTGTATGCCAATTTAAATGTCAAGAATGTGTTAAAAAGGACTAATTGCCCAGATTTGAAGAAGTATTGAAGAAGAATGAAATTAGGGTTGGATAAAGCTTCCAGATGCCACTACACATATCTCCATTACAAAAGGCACTTATTAATACTAGACCCTCTCATTTCGCTTGCACACATAATATTTTCTTATAACGGACCCACAATGAAAGAAAATCAGTCACCTCAGCAAAAGAGGTTAAGGGCAGTCCCGGAGGAAGAGATGCTGTCCTTGGGGAATTGGTCGCAAAAATTAAATGAAAAAGTTTCTCATATTGATTCTATATTTGTAAACTTTAAGAAGCTATAAATATAAGCATTTATTTCCCTTTAGATTTTAGTCCTTGCAAAGTACGCTTTTTTCTTAAATGACATGTCTCTACCTTTACCATCATAGTAGCAAAGTCCTCTGCGGACGTGGCATGAATAGAATGACGTTTGTTAGGCAGCTGGAGTTTTGATGTTTTCCAAGTGCTAAACTCTCTCAAACAGATGGGAAAAAAAGCAGTAGTTTGCGGCTCATATGTGTGTCTTCCTTTTATTTCCTGGCCACTTAGTATTTAACATTTTCTTTTCCTGATAATTTTAATGAACACTTATGTAATATATTCCACAGATTTCAATGGGACAGATGCTTCAGGATTTTGGAAAGTTCCTTGGGATGTTCCTTCTTGTTTTATTTTCTTTCACAATTGGATTGACACAGCTGTATGATAAAGGCTATACTCCAAAAGAACAGAAAGACTGCGTGGGCATCTTCTGTGAAGAGCAAAGCAATGATACCTTCCATTCGTGAGTGTCTGTTAAAATTTTTAGTAAATATATTTCTCTCTACGGCAGTGATTTTCAACCCTCTTCATCTCATGGCACACATAAACTAATTTCTAGAATTCTGTAGTGCACCTAAAAACCTACTATATTTTTTGTAGTCTGACAAAATATAGTAGGTATAATTTTTATTCATTCACACCAGACAGCTGTTGTTGTGTTGGCTGTGGTCATTATTTTATTTGACAGTCGAAGGGAGAAGGGGTCAGCGCCCCTGAGTAAAGACTCAGGTATTTGCGTGCTTGAAAAATTCGTGTGGCACAGCGGTTGAAAATCGCTGTTCTGTTGCGCTGTGTATGAATTGGTACCTACAGAAATAGAACTTCAAATTGTCTTTAAGAAATTCCTTTTAATAAGAAATACTTATTTTTGTGAGTCACTCGATAGTTATCTTTACATGTAGCATATGAAATAATTAGTAGGCCCAAGTTATTCCATGGTCCCCCTTCCCACCCCCTCCACAGTCTGCTGAACAGCAGGACCCTTGGCATTCGGTGCACCGCGGGCATGTGGGCGGGTCAGCTCTTTGTGGGGTGTGTGTATTGCAAGATGCTCAGCACAGCTGCTTCATTGTTACAACCAGAACAGTCTCTCATGTTTTTAACACTTGTTCGGAGGTTATTAGAATGGAGAATTATTAAAGCTTCATGAACAATTTTCCCCTCTAATTTACTATTGTAATACATATATACCATGATTATGTTCGGTAAGGAATTGAACAACCAGTTGTGAGGCAGACAAAATACTGCCCCTCATTCTTAAATAAAAATAGTGAAGAAGGGGTGTTGAATTGTATATTTGTTGTGTTCCTGTTATGTACCAACTATTCTTCAGTTACTTTCATGTCATCTTATTTAAGGAATAAAAGTAAATTAACAATAAATATTCACCTAACACCCTCTATATACCAAACACTGTTCTAAGTGCTGAGTTAATGAAGTATCAGGGAACAAAACGACCTCATGGAGCTTATATTCTAATGAGATGACACAGACAGTAAAAAGAAGTAAAATAAGAAATAAAGTGTATAGTGTGTTACACAGTGATAAGGGCTAAAGCGACGAAGCTCGGGCCGGGGTGCATGTATGCGTGAGAGGGTGCAGTTTTACATAGGAGGTTAGGGAAGGCCCCGCAGGAGATGGCGGTCGAGTACAGATGTAAAGCTGGTGAAGGATCCAGCAGCGGAGGAGGTGTCTGGAGGGAGCGCACTGGCAGATAGAGGGAAGGGCAAAGGCAAATGCCCTGAGACAGGAGTGTGTCTGCATAGTCCAGGAAAAGCCAGGAGGCCCTGTGGGTGTGATGTAGTGGGACCGAGGGAGAGTTGTAGGAGATGACGTCGAAAGGTAGTGGGGACCCTGTAGCACCTTGCTGGGCTTTGTAAGGACTCTGGGCTATTGAAATAGCTATTGGAAATTTCGTTCGGAGGAACGACAACATCTAATTAGGCATCAACAGGATCATAGACACTGCTATGTTAAGAATGGACAGAAAGTCAGTAAGAAACCAAACAGGAATAATTTCCTTTTGAATCTACTTCTTTGTTTAAAATAAGGCATATCTGAAGTGTTGGATTCACTTCCTTTATTTTATAAAGTATTATTCTTGGAATGTCAATGTTTTCTCTTTGTACCGTTGATAGAAATGAATTTATTTTTGCTGATTAATTTCTTTTAAACAAAAATGTAATCGTCTTTACAGGTTCATTGGCACTTGCTTTGCTTTGTTCTGGTATATTTTCTCCTTAGCGCATGTGGCAATCTTTGTCACAAGATTTAACTACGGGGAGGAACTGCAGTCCTTCGTGGGCGCTGTTATTGTCGGGACGTACAACGTGGTGGTCGTGATCGTGCTCACCAAGCTGCTGGTGGCCATGCTGCACAAGAGCTTTCAGCTGATAGCAGTGAGTGTCCGCTCTCCGAAACGTCAGCTTCTCCTCACCTCACACCACGTGTGTGCAGTGGATAAGGAAACCAAACAATACAATTAAGAATTAATATCATTTTAAATTTATATTTTTTAATGCAAGTAATACTTATTAACAGCAAATCTTAAACCAGATTTTTACCTACAAGATGTGTAAATATTTGGACAGTTTAAAATGATTTCTCTTTTTCTCTCCCAAACCCCCCATGTATGAGGGGGAACCCCCAAAATCCGGGAATTTATTTATTAAAAATTGATATTTATTCTTACATGTTTAAACTTTAACCACCTTCAAAGTACTCTCCATTTGATGCACTAGACCTATTGAGACAATTTTTCCACTGCTCAGGACAGTTTTTGAACTCACTGGGTTTGATGCCTCTTAGTGCTTCTGTCATTTTTTGTTTCACCCCTTCCACATCCTCAAAACAGTTCCCTTTGAGGACTTTTTCATAGGGAAACAAAAAAAAGTTGCTCAGGGTGAGATCAAGTGAATAGGAAATATGGGACACAGAGGGTCCTGCTGTATTTGGTGAAAAATTGCTGAGCACTCAGTGAGGTGTGGGCAGGTGCAGTTGTAAATCAACCATCAGGAAATGGGCAACTACAATGAAAGAGTCTTCAAACAAATTCACTGAAGCTGAACGCAGCCTCTCACAACAATGCAAGCTGGCACACTGATACAGATGGGTTCCTAGAACACCCACCTAGCAGGGGAATCCTGTACTATAAGGGACCTACCGTCCAGGAGATAATTCTGGTTTTGGGGGGACCCCCCCCTTGTATGTGTGCACGTGCACTCCCTTGTTCATTTCCCATGCTGCTTTTCATTTGCCTTCTATAGAATCATGAAGACAAAGAATGGAAGTTTGCTCGAGCAAAGTTGTGGCTTAGCTACTTTGATGACAAGTGTACATTACCCCCACCTTTCAACATCATTCCTTCACCAAAGACTATCTGCTATATGATTAGTAGCCTCAGTAAATGGATTTGTTCCCATACATCAAAAGGCAAGGTTAAACGGCAAAACAGTTTAAAGGTAAGAGACTAGAACTGCAACATAGAAGTTTTAACAGTTCCTAATTTTAAAGTTTCCTAAGGCATAAATAAGCAGGCTTCTTATGGCCTGGGACAGATTTTTTCTTAACTCCTGTGTCCATAATGCGTGGCATAGGTATAACATAAAATAAGAAGTCAACAAATATTTCTTTAGAATGAGAAATAGAGCTGCACTTTTCTTCATGAAATCTTGTCTCTGTTTTAAAATATTGAAAATATTCAGAATCCCTATTCTGTGAGCATAAAGATTGACTACCATAGTCAGCTCATATTTTTATAGTTCTTCTTGAAAGTTATTCAATACATGAATAATTCAATACATGTTGCTATAAACCAGAAGTTGGCCAATTTTTTCTGTAAAGGGCCAGAAAGTAAATGATTTAGACTTTACAGGCTGAAACGAAATCAAACATTTATATGAGTAGTAATATAACAAGAAAGAATAAATTTTCACTAAATTTTCATTGATGAAATTAATGAAAAGAATGAATTCCATTTCGGGGTGGATAACATTTTGTTTAATTGGGGTTCAAAATTACTGTTCACTATCATCAAACTAATAACAAGTGTTCATCTGTAAAAATCATTCCGAACCCACAGGCCATAAAAACCATGTAATAAATAGGTCAGTTTGACCTGTGGTTCATGGTTTGCTAATTCTTCCTATAAACTGAGGATTCCCATGACTTCTTTTGAATCAAAATAAGCATAAAAGCAAATGAGTAAGACAAATATGCAGACTATGTTTGATTGAAAAAAGTGTTAAACGTTATAACACAGTGACAAAAGTGTAGTGTAATAAATGAAGCATTCAAAGATATGTGTTTGTATCTGAATATTTTTTAAACCCACCTCATCTAAATATTGTTTATGCCCATTGTTAGTACCATATGATTGTTTGTTTTGAAGGAATGGAGAAATCTGAAACAAAAGAGAGACGAAAACTACCAAAAAGTGATGTGCTGCCTGGTGCATCGCTACCTGACCTCCATGAGGCAGAGGATGCAAAGCACGGATCAGGCGACTGTGGAGAACCTGAACGAACTGCGCCAAGATCTGTCGAAATTCCGAAATGAAATAAGGGATTTGCTTGGCTTCCGGACTTCTAAATACGCTATGTTTTATCCAAGAAACTAACCATTCTCTACATTGTGTAGAGAATAATTTTCAATAATAATGGTGAATCTGAAAGACTGTGTTTGCATAACTTGCATTAAGTCAATAAGATATGTCTTGAAATAAAGAATTATGTAAAAGCCATTCTTTAAAATATTTATAGCATAAAACTGTTATATAAAATATGTGTAGAATTAGTTTTTTAAAACCCTATGCTATGGCTTTTTGCAGAAGCAAAACAAATTAGTAGATAGATTTTGTAAGCATGCTGCTTGGTTTTCTAATCTGAACAGCACTCTGACTTTTTTTCCTATGTTTAAGAAGGGCAGTTATTGTACATATTGCCAGAAGGTTCTGTAATGAAGACTAGTAAATGTGGACTGATCTCCATCCATAGAATAACTTGGAATATTGAAGTCATGGTTTTTAAAATCTCTGTTTTAGAACTTCATGTATATCATTTAAGAGTATTGTTTCATCTAAAACTACTCTATTTTTTATTTTATTATAATTTTTAAGTAACAAAGAAACAAACTTAATGAATATTTGAACCTATTTATGTCTCTATAAATTTAAATTCACTTCAGTTTCATTACTGTTATTTACTTTTACATGGTTGTAATCACTAAATTTTTAATTTTGCTTTTTTCACTTTGATCATATTTACATATATATTTCCATGTATTGATATAGTCTGTGTATATGATTTTTATACAATTATATCATTTTTGAAAAATATAGTTAGTAGACTTTTTCTTTGTAGCTATAAAGCATTGTTTATGTACTTCTCTAAGGTTAGGTATTTGGTGGTTTTTAATTTTTCTTTATCATAATAGTGCTATAATTTTTTTTTAAGTTGAGTAAATGTTCACAGTTACTAAGCTAACCCAAAATAAGGATTTAGAAGATATTTCTTTATCATGAGTGGTCATAGACTATTTTATTTTTGTAAAGATTGAAAGACCCTTTAATGCAAGGATTCGTTTTATATTTGGACTAAGGTTCTTGAGCTTTTCTCCTAAAGTATTTTCCTTGAAATTTAATAGAGCGTCTATAAAAGTGACTAAATTTTATTTGTGGATCGTTCTTGCTACTTAAGCTGAAAAGTATTGATTTTTTTAAATTGGAGAATAAAATATATTTAATTTTTTTCCTATGTTCATGCAAAGGATGTAGTGAAAATTTTTTCATTGGTTATTGCTTACATATTCTTGCAACATTTCCAGTTAATTGGTTACTAGATATATAATTACCTTCTTAATTGAATGTCAGATGGTCTTAAGGCCACGGGGTTCAGGTAGCCCTTGGTTTACCTGATCTAAGCACCACCGATCCAGGGGTCATTGTCTGGGGATGTTAGCAGTGTTTTGCCTTACTTTTTACTTTTTGCTTCTTGATTTCCAAATTGTAAGTGTTCCCTCTTTGGGGCAAATTCTTATAAAAATGTTTATTGTAAAGTTATATATTTTTGTTTACAATGGGATTATGCACTTCCCAATAGGGACTTTACATCAGGATTTTTAGTCGTTCTAAAAAATAGCTAATTATTAAATAAAAGTATTTATGGAGTGCCTACTGTGTGCATGGATTACTTATGAGGTATGTGTTGAATGACAGCATGTTGTAAGAAGAAGGCTGAATAAAACTTGACATTAGATTGTAAATTGCCAGTCTGCTCACTGTATTGGAGTATACTTTTTCTGAGATATAATTCATGTCATCAACTTCACTCTTCTAAAGTATACAGCTCAGTGTTTTGTTTTGTTTTGCTATTTAATCACGGTAAGAAAGGCCTAAAATGCTAAGATCAGCTTCAGACCACTTTGTGCCCCTTCCTACCTCCCATGGCAACTGCCTGTAATTTTGTAAAACTTTACCCCTATATTTTATTAAAAGGACAAACAATTAAACCAGCTGCTTACTTAAATTACAAAAGTAACGCGATTCGACATGAAGATGAGAAACTGTGCAACTCGCCGGCGGTAATGAACTGCAATACGCGGTGCATACAGGGGTCATGCAGAGCAGCACACTCTTGTAAAAAAATATTTTAACAATTTTAAAATCCAAATTTTTCTTTAAAATCATTCATGAAAAAGATTCTCAAGTCAGAATTAACACCTCAGTCAAGCATCCGAAGCTGCATCACAGCTGTTTAATGTACAAGGAGACCCTCTCGCCAGTCACTTCCTTCTACTGTCTCTGCTTCTCTGTACTCGCCACTCCCCCATTTCTTCAGATCCCGGAAACGGACTCTGCTGAACACCTGAAATCCGCTATGATGATGTGTAAATGTAAATTCGGTCGACCCTCTGCAGTTATTAAGCCCGCTGGTAACTGGGTAGTACATGCCTCCTCTGTTAGCTCTTCACTTGGTGCATCTATGCCATGCATCTACTCATTGCTTTTCCTCCTTTCACAGCCCCTGGGTTTCTGACGGTATCATGTTAAAGGTTCTACATGACTATCAAAGCCGAAGGTAGACCAGGTGAAGAGAGTATCTTCTTCACTGGTTGCCTTCCATTTCCCTTGATGGCATCACTCACTTGCTTCAGCTGTTATAAAACTGATCAATTCACACGCATCTTTTGCAATCTTTTCTGTTTGAGATGTGGCATTTTTCATTATCCTTGCCACATTTGCAATTGGAAAATAAATACCTTATTTTCTGAAACTTTCTTTTGAACACTTTGTGTTCTGGTCACTCATGCTGCCAGCAGTACCATTGTGAGGCTGTATAACACAGCTTCCTCCAATGTGGTACTTCCTCCAGTGCAGAAATTCCTAGCTGAGAAGCATCTGTTGAGAACTGTAACCACCCATTGGCATGAAACACTGTCAGGCCCATGCTGTCAGTGGCGTGCAACAGCACCCATCTAAAACGATGTCTACTCTTTGCCCAATTTGAACTTCCGGTGCAGCCCTGGGTGGCTTCCGTCTCCAATCAGCTGTTTGGTTGATCAGAAAATTTCATACTTAACATTTTTAGCTATTATTATTTTTATAAATACCATATTTTGAAATAATATGTTCTCACAAAGACTTGTGTGTGAATGTCATCCCAAACTAAAAATGAAATGTCCTTCAACTAGTGAATGAACAAATTGTACATCTACCAATGGAAATCTTTTCAGTAATAAAAGGGAATCAAGTCAGTCAGAGTCAAGCAGAGAAACAGAACATCCAAGATATTTGCCCGCACCGTGTGCGATGTGTGGTGATTTGTCTACAGGGATTTCACATGCACGGTTGGAACTGGGGAAGCGTTCTCCGTGAGGTTGTTTCTGCATCTAGTGCTGGAACTTGCGGTTCACAGGGTAGGCAGTTGGAGCGGGAAGGCCAATTTAAAGTGGAAGAAACAAGGACAAACGAGCCCGTGAGGACGCACTGAGCCCAATGTCACTTCTCACTGTCTCTAACCTTGGGGATGTGGCGATCTGGTAGGAAGCGTAGCCCTTTCCCAGAGTGCAAAACACACACGTGTCCTAGGAAACAGAGAAGCTGAAGGCGAATACAAGGCAAAGTGGAACACTGCAGGCCAGTCTGCCCGCCAGCAGACTGAGCCAATGGGTGAGTTACACGTGTGATCTGCAAGAGTGCCTCCATAAAGAACAAGACGGCTGCCGCTTCCGAAGGAGGCGGCAAACTGCCCTCCAAACTGCACCTGAACGGCTCTTGCTGCCTACCCCACTGGAACCCTACAAGGAAGAGAGTTCTGGGAGACATAATTCAGCCTCGCCAAGTTGACACAGGAGAAACTACTGATGTACACCACAACAGATAAATATTAAAGGCATTATGCGAAGTGGGGAAGCTTGTCACAAAAACTATGTGATTCCATTTGTATGACATTCTAGAAAAAAATAAAGCTATAGAAACAGGAATCCGATCATTGGTTACCAGGATCTGGTGGGAGAAGACTGGTTGCATAACTCATCAAACTGTACACTAAAAAAGGGTAAATTTTAATGTATAGAAATTATGCGTCAACAAACCTGACAAAAATACATAATGCAACAACATTCTAAAATAAGAAGATAACTGGAAACTTAAAATTCATTATTTTCCCAGCCCTGGCTGGTGTGGCTCAGTAGATTGAGAGCCGGCCTGTGAATCGAAACATCGCCGGTGTGATTCCCCAGCAGGGCACATGCCTGTGCTGTGGGTCAGGTCTGTGTGAGAGGCAACAATGATGCTTCTCTCACACATCGATGTTTCCCCTCTTGATCCCTCCCCTCCCCTCTCTCTAAATAAAAATAAAATAAAATAAAACTCATTAACACTCCAAAAGAAAACTGCTGGAACACGAAAGTTGGTTACCTGTCACTAGTATGACATAGTGGGTGAAGTACAGTAATAAACACCCAGGTAAGAATTTTGTATTATTTTGGCTTTTCTAGCTTCTTTTTCATATGCATTTTGGAATCTATCAATTTTTACAAAAAAAGAGAAAACCTTGTTGGGATTGTTATTGGAATTGTATTGAAATTGAATTTTTTGTTTTCCTCAGAAAACACATTTATACTATCAAGTAGGCTGAGGTTATGGGCACTGGAAGTAAAATCAGTTGGGTCTAATGATTAAGAATTACACCAAGATAGTATTAATGGTACCAGGGATAACGGCTGCTGTGAATTTCTCAATTGTAAGTTAATTGGTTAGCTTTCTGGCATCACTGCCCTATTTGTACACATGTTGTGTTTTTTGAAGATGTATAGTGTTTTGCTGTGTATAATGAGCACCCAGGCTTTTGGCCCAAACTTTAAGGAAAAAAATCTTCCATTCATTTTTTTAATTCAATTACTTATTTATTTATATTTAGATACTTATTTTTGCATTATGAGATAATTTTAGCATTTATTTTTGAACATATGGTACAAGAAGTTTTATGTAACAAATAATTACAAAACACAAGAACAGATACAAGGTATTTCAGGTACTACCCATGTATAATACATATGCTTATTTTTCCTCAAAAATTTGGGCAAAAAATTGCGCACTATACACAGCAAAATACGGTACTCAAAAGAATTGCCAAATACAGTGTTTCCCTTCATTTGATCATTTCACACGTGTTTTCCTTCTCCCCCTGCTCCCAGTTTGAGATAAATATTTAAGATATGCAAGTGAAATAAGCCAGGTGGTGAGGGACAAACCCCATATGATTTCACATTTAATTAGAACATAATTAGCAAAAGAAAAAAATAAACAAAATATAACCAGAGTCATTGAAATTAAGACCAATCTAACAATAGCCAGAGGGGAGACGAGAGGGGACAGTGGGGAGAAGGGTTTTCAAGAACTACTATAGTCCTGGCTGGTGTGGCTCAGTGGATTGAGCATGGGCCTGTGAAACAAAGGGTCATCGGTTCAATCCCCAGTCAGGGCACATGCCTGGGTTGCTGGCCAGGTCCCCAGTAGGGGACACATGAGAGGCAACCACACATTGATGTTTCTCTCCCACTCTTTCTTTTTCCCTTCCCCTCTCTCAAAAAATAAATAAATAAAGTATTTTTTTTTAAAAAAAGAACTACTATAAAGGACACAAGGAGAAAACCAAGGGGGAGGGTGGAAGCAAGGGAAGGAGGTGGGTTTGGATGGGGGAAGGGGTGGGGAGAAAAAGCAGACAACTGTAATTGAACAACAATAAAGTAATTTTTAAAAAAAAGATATGTAACTCAAAAGTAGTGAGGAAAAATTTTATGTGCTAATTAAATGCTTTGTAAATAACCATCTTTAAGAGACATGATTTATGATTAAATTAAATTACAGTAATAAAAGAGGCAAAACAGCAGGTTTATATCAGAGGTAAATGTTTAAAAAAGAACTGTTCTGGCCAATCAGATAAATGCCAGGTAAGCTCCATTTTTCTCCATCCTGCTACCAGCAATCTAGAAGTCCCTTTCTCAGTGTGTCTCTGTATGTTTCCCTTCATTAGAAAGGTCGTTCAATGGATTAAGCTTCAAAAGTTTGTCCTTGGACTA
>PVKM010049434.1:0-10943 GCA_004027735.1 Carollia perspicillata
CTGGTTCAATTCCCAGTCAGGGCACATGCCTGGGTTGCAGGCCAGGTCCGCAGTTGGGCCATGTGAGAGACAACTGATTAATGTCTCCCTTGCACATCGATGTTTCTCTCCCTCTCTTTCTCCCTCCCTTCCCTTCCCTCTAAAAATAAATAAATAAAATCTTTTAAAAAATAAAAGTGTAACTCTAGAAAGCAATAATGACATCCACAGGCAAAATAATACCCTGGAATATGAAAACTGGTTTTGTTTCTAAATATAAATCAGTAAATTGAATTTAAAAATGAAAACTAAAGTTTTTCCTGAAAGTTTGGCCCAAAAACGTGGGCATGCATTACACTCGAGAGTGCATTATACCTGGCAAAACATGGTCAGTGTTCAATGAGTATTTGTTGACTAAGTAAACGAATGAATGATCACAAGAGGCGGTGTCAGAAACTGGGGGGAGCTCAGGTTTTGGAGCCAAATTGTCTCAGTTCTTTTTTATCAAACAAAAACACACCAACCCTTCTAAAGTCAGAATAACAATGACATCAGAAATACAAATTCCTCCTTTAAGAATGCTGGGCTGCCTCTAAACTGTTTTGCAAAATTAAAGGTTAAAGGAAAGAAAGATTTCAAAGCCAATACATTTTTCGCTATTTGCTTATACAGTAATCACTGTTCACTGAGCTATTAAACACTTTCTTGGAGAAATTAAGAATTCTGCTACAGTATTTTGTAATACTTATAGTATCCAGTATTACACTTTTTGCTACAGACACGAAAGCCCCCTCCTTCTTTTAGTTACTTCCAATATTTTGAAACATCATTCAGAAGCTGGAAAAAACAATGGTTGGTGAGAAAATTAATTATCCAAAATTGTATCGGTGGACATAAAAAAAGTAATGGTACTCTTCTAAGCCTTGTTTCGAGATGCACTGCGTTCCATGAAAGGCATTTCCTGCAGAAGAACTGGCCACAGACCGCACTCCGAACGCAGGGAAACGACAGGGGTTCTGACTGTCTTTCCTGAGTCTTAAAAACCACAGCACTTTGCTCAACTAACTGGCTTTGACCCTCGGTACTGCCATTTCCGAGCAGTGCGACCCCGCGGGAGTCATTTATCTCCCTGCGCCCCAGTTTCCTCATCTGCAGAATAGAGACGATGAGAAGTGTGTCCACAGAGTTGCAGTGAGGAGGAGATGAGTCAAGTCAGACTCACACAGCGCTCTGCACGGGTTTGCTACCCACATCCCCGTCGTCCCACCGCGGGCCCCAGAGCCCGAGGGAGGATGCTCCACATACCTTCAGTAGCCGGAATTTGGCTTTTGCGGAGTTCAACTGCATTCCCAGAGGTTCCTGTGGATTCCTCAGCTGGCCTGTCCTCAACATAGTGGGCTTGGAATACCCTAGGGCATGGGACAGAGCAGAGACAGCAAGGGTACAGGCAGGCCTGGGATCAGGTCCCAAGGAACTCGCAATCCATGAGAGATGGTCCAGGCTCCCAGCCCTGTGCACTCACAACTTCGTACTGTGTGACAGTGAGGCACAGGATGAAATTCACACCCACCAGTAGGCTCCTGGGCCCCCCTCTGGGCCTTGATGTAAGGCAGGGAGAAGCCCAGGGCACTTCCACATACTCAGTGACTGTGGGTATGGACAGAGGGCAGGAGGAGTACAGGGAACAGCCAGGCGCCCCCGGTCTCCCCCACCAACCTGACCACTGGCAAGCTCGAACAGGGTAGGGACTGAGAGCAAGAACTAGTGAGCCAGACGCCTGGGCTGCAGTCTAGGCTCTGCCTTCTACCAGCTGTGTGACCTTGTGCAGGTCTCACGATCTCTCTGTCCCTCCATCGCCCTGTCTGTGAAACAGAAATAACCATCACACAGAGCTGATTGGGTTGCCCTGAAAATTAAGTAAGAAGTCACTGTATTTTAAAGTGTTTGGAATAGCAGCTAACATATTGAGTGCTGAATATACATTACTAGTCATCTGTTCTCACTAATGACCTGAGAACAGGCCTCGGGACCACACCATCAGACAAAGGCTGATGCAAAACCCCGACAGGCTATGACAGACCTATGACAACTGTGGTCCTGCCGGAAAAGCAGTACAGGGAAATAATCCCGATCAGAATGAGGCACTTAAAGGGCCTGTTCTGAGAATCCTTGTTTCCACCGGCAAGAGACACGTCACCCAAACCATCACAAATGCCGCAGCTGCGTTCTCAGGCCCCGCTGGAGTCCCTGGTTTATGTCGGAAAAATATTATTTCTAATGTACCGATACCCTTAGTCCTGGAAAATTTTCATATTAAATACTGAAGAGATGAAGTAAATTCAAACGGTTCTGTGTGAACGTAAGAACTACCTGTACGGTGGTCCCCCCGTCTCTGCAGTTTCACTTTTTGCAGTTTCCGTTGCTCACAGTCAGCCACGATCCCACAGCATACAACGGCAAATTCCAGAAATAACTCCTAAGTTCTCAATTGTCCACCGCTCTGAGAAGCGTGAGGAAGCTTCGTGCCATGCAGCCCACCCCGCCCAGGGCGTGGATCCTCCTCTTGTCCAGCATCTCCACGCTCTATATGCCCCCTGCCGCTTAGTCACTTGGCAGCCATCTGCATCACCAGAGCCGCAGTCGAGGGACCACAGTGCCGGCGTGCAAGGCACCCTCCCTTTCCTCAACAGTGGCCCCAAGGCAGGAGAGCAGGGCTGCTGGCGATCCAGATGTGCCGAAGAGAGGCCATCAGGTGCTCCTGAGAGTGAAAAGGTGGAAGTTCTCAACGAGGAAAGAAAAAAACCTCATGCTGAGGTTGCTGCGGTCCACGGTAAGAACAAATCTTCTATCCATGAGATCAGGACGAAGAAAAAATAAATCCGTGCTCGTTTGCCATCGTACCCCAGGCTGCACGAGTGACAGCCGCGGTGCATGGTAATTGCTTAGTCAAGACAGAAAAGGCATTAAGCCTCGCGTGGAAGACATGACATCATCACGGCTCAGCGACCCTCCTGCTGACATGTCATCAGGAGGACAGCAGTAGCCTAGTGCCGTCACAATGCCTGCTTCCCGCACCCCACTGCACCTCATGACCTCACGTCATCAAAGAAGGGTCAGCACAGTACAATAGATTTTTTTAGAGAATCTTTTTTTAAAGATTTTGTTTATTTTAGGAGAGAGGGGTAGTAGGGAAGGAGATGGGGAGAGAAACATCACGTGTGGTTGCCTCTCATGCACCCCTGACAGGGGACCCGGCCCACAACCCAGACATGTGCCCTGACTGGGAATCGAACCGGCAACCCTCTGGCTCGCAGGGCAGCACTCGACCCACTGAGCAACACCATGCAGGGTATACAATAGATTTTTTGAAAGACCACCTTTACATAACTTTTAATATTATGGTTGTTCTGCTTTTTTGTCTTTTTCATAGCAGAGTGATTCTATACATTTATCACAAAAATCACCCGATCCAGTTTTCAGGTCCCTCAGGGGCTAATTTTTGGCTAAGCATATGTTTAGGATTAGACATGAATCAAAGGTCATAATTACAGGGAATGATGTTTTGGTCTCAATAAAATAAAGATCTTTCTAATAACAGGGTTGTCTATACCCCGAGTGGGCCGCACCAGTGAGGGGAGGTACCGGTGGGTGGCAGGCTCCCATCCCCGCAGCAGCTCCCGTACAGTCCCGGTGCCCACGGGTCAGCAGAGGGAATTGCGTTTCCCCCTTGTTATTATTATTACCTACCCCAGGAATGTCCGTGTGGCTGCCTGTGCTCATAGGGGCCACCTCTCCAGGCAACAGCTGCCGCTGGCACTAGTGGCTGCCTATCACTGACTGTTCTACTTTATTAGTGTTTTTTCAATTTTTTTTAAAGATTTTTATTTATTTTCAGAGAGAGGGGAAGGGAGGGAGAAAGAGAGGAAGAGTAACATTGTCGTGAGAGAGAAACAATGATCCTCTTGCATCCCCTACTGGGGACCTGGCCCGAAATCCGCAGGCATGTGCCCTGACGGGGAATCGAACTGTCAGCCTTTAGGTCGGCTGGCTGGCATTCAATCCATTGAGCCATACCAGCTAGGGCTAAATTCCAAAACTTTTAAAAGAACTTAAGATTAACTGTATTTAGTGATTTATTTATTATATGTACAAGAATTACTTAAATACCCAATGGTTTTTATTGTCAGATAAGTAAATTATTTAGAAATGAAAATATATTCATTTTTAAATGGACCTTAAAAGATTTAGGAGAATTTAATGAACCAAGTTCCAAAATCCCCCTTACAGTTGTCATTGGTGGTACCGTGGTGAGCACAGCTGCCTTCCAAAATTCCCCTTACAAGTATTTATAAAAATAGTAAGATTTATAAATTGAACTTAAATACTTAGGAAAATCTATAGCTTTGATAATGAGTATTTCTGCCCTGGCTGGTGTGGCTCAGTGGACTGAGCACCAGACTGGGAATCAAAGGGTCGCTGGGCCCTTTGGGTTGTGGGCCAGGTCCCCAGTAGGGGGCACACAAGAGGTGACCACAGAATGATGTTTCTTTCCCTTTCTCCCTCCCTTCCCTTGTAAAAATAAAATAAATAAAATCTTTTTTTAAAAAAAACGAGTATTTCTTTTCATTCATTAATGGTAGTAATCCTGGCTTATCTTCTTTTTAAATTAAACTTTTTATTTTAAAATAAGTTCAGGTTACCTGCAGTTTTAAGAAATAATACAGAGAAATCCTATGTACCTTTAACTCAGTTCCTCCCAACAGTAGCATCTTGCAAAGCTAATTACAGTATCAAGACCGGGATACTGACATTAAGACAGGCAAGATACAGAACAGCTCCATAGCCACAGGATCACTCATGTTGCCTTTGATAACCACACCCACTTCCCTCCCCTTACCACCCTCTCCTTACCCCTATCTCTATCCCCTAAGAATCAGTAATCTGTTCCTCAGTTCCGTAATTCTGTCATTCCCAGAATGTCATACAAATGGAATCATAGAGTATGTAACTTCTGAGATTGGCCTTTTTCTTCCCCTTAAACCCAGCAAAATTCTCTGGAGATCCATCCAGGTCATTCAGTGTACCAGGAGTGCTTTCCTTTTCAGTGCCGACTAGCATGCCATGGTATGGATGTACCGCAGACTATTTAACCACTCACCCACTAAAAGACATCTGGACTGTTTCCAGTTTGGGGGTTCTATACACAAGGCCGCCATGAAATATTCATGCTCTGGTCTTTGTGTGGCAGTAAGCTTTCACTCCTCTGAAATGCACGCACAAAAGTGTAATCGTTGGATCAGTATGGGACGTGCACGTTCAGTTTCATTAAAAACTGCCATGTTCTTTTCCAGCACGGCTGCACCATTTTGTACTCCCACCAGCAGTGAACGCATCATACAGTTTCTCCTCTTTGCCAGCGTTCGACGTTATCACTATTTTTCATTTTAGCCATTCGGAGAGGTGTGCAGTGACAACCCACTGCAGTTTAATTTGCATATCCCTAATGGATAATGATGTTGAACATCTTTCCATGCGCTTATTTACCATCTGTATATCCTCTTCAGTGAAATGTCTCTTTATGTCTTTTGCCCATTTTCTAAATGAATTGTTTTTCTGTTGAGTTTTGAGAATTTTTTGAGAGATTTTGTTTATTTATTTTTAGACAGAGAGGAAGGGAGGAAGAGAGAGAAGGGGAGAAACATCAATGTGTGGTTGCCTCTCACATGCCCCCCCACTGGGGATTTTACCCACAACCCAAGCATATGCCCTGACTGGGAATCGAACCAGCACCCCTTTGGTTGGCAAGACGGCGCTCAATCCACTGAGCCACGCCAGTCAGGGCTTGAGAGTCCTTGATGTGTTCTACATAGCAGTCTTTAGTCAAATATGTGAGTTTGCAAATATTTTCCCCAAGTTGTAGCTTGTCTTTTCATCCTGTTAACAGAAGCTTTCGCAGAACAAAACTTTTCTGTTGGTTTTTTTTAATGAAGTCCAACTTACCCATTTATTTCATTTTTCTGTTATGGATCAAGCTGTCTGTAAAGTTTAAGAACTCTTTACTTGGCCCAAAGATTTTTCTTCTTTATGTTTTTCTCTAAAATTTTTTACAGCCCTGGCTGGTGTAGCTCAGTGGATTGAGCTCGGGCTGTGAACCAAAGGGCTGCCAGTTCGAATCCCAGTCAGGGCACATGCCTGGGTTGCAGGCCAGGTCCCCAGTAGGGGGGCATGTGAGAGGCAACCACACATTGATGTTTCTCCCCTTCTCTCCCTTCCTCCCTTCCCCTCTCTCTAAATAAATAAATAAAATAAAAATAAAAAATTTTTTACACTTTTACATTATTTTTTGAAGATTTTATTTATTCATTTTTAGAAAGGGGAGGGAAAGGAAAGAAACATCAACATGTGGTTGCCTCTGAAAATGGTACATTCACCAGGACTGAACATCGATGATACACTTCTAAGTTATCGCATCTTCCAGTGGAATCCAGCCCGAGCGTTTCATATCCAACCGCGTGTCACTTAACTACAAACAGCTTTCCTTTTACTTTACAGTTAGGGCACTACCTGCACTTTTTATTACAGATGTAGGTAGGTTATATTATCTATGAACTTTATTCCAGGACGCTAAAGGAATATCACAAAATAGTAGTTATTAAAGGAGTGTTGGGTCTGGTGAGGTTGAGCAATGATGCTTTGAAGAGATCTCACTTAGCCCTGGCTGGTGTAGCTCAGTGGATTGAGCACTGGCCTACGAACTGAGCCAAAAGGACCCCTGGTGGGATTCCCAGTCAGAGATCATACCTGGGCTGTGGGCCGGTCCCCCGGTGGGAGCGTGCGAAAGGCAACCAGTCGACATTTCTCTCACACGTCCATGTTTCTCTCCCTCTTTTTCTCCCTCCCTCCCCACTCTCTAAAAATAAATAAATAAAATGTAAAGAGATCTCATTTAACTGTCACAACAATCCTATCAGGGAAGTGTAAGTGTCCTCTTTTTACAAATGAGAAAACTAAAGCTCAGAAAGATAAATGCCTTTCCCAAGACAGTCAATGGCAGAGCCAAAATATGAAGCCATGTCTGCCTGAGCCAAGGCCTCGGAACTCCCCTGGCAGAAATGACAGCGATGTGGCCGAGATTATCCTGCATTCACCAAGCCCTGTTTTCTCTTCCTCCTGGACACGGAGCTGGGCTACATTTCCTGCCTTCCTTTGTGCTCACAGGTGGTCAGATGACTGAGTCGCCGCCACTGGAATATGAGTGGGAGTGATACCGTATCACTTCAAATCTGGGCCATATTCTTGCTCTCTCTCTGTTCTCTTTCTGCTGCTGGATGCAGAAGTATCCAGCAGAGGACTTCCGTGCCTTACAAAATGTCACAGCCACAAGGTTAAAGGAGTCCGGGTCCCGGAATAATCATGTAGAGAAGATTTCCTCCTCCTGCCCAGACTCACAAACGTACTTTAACATATTTGAGATACAAGCTACTGTATTAACACTTGAAATCTGAGGATTGTTGATTAAAGTAATCAGCTTACTGTAATATACAAGGAGGGACCCCAAAAAACAATTTGCTTATAAAAAATTGTGTATTTGTTCTTACATGTTTGAACTTCAGTCACCTTCCAAGTACTCTCCATTTGACACAATACACATATCGAGACTTTTTCCACTCACTGCTCAAAACAGTGAACTCGTCAATTTTGATCCCTATAGTGCTGCTGCCGTTTTTTATTTCACCTCTTCCACATTCACAAAACATTTCCCTTTGAGGACTTTTTCATTTGGGGAAACAAAAAAATTTCACTCGGGGCAAGACTGGATGAATAGGAAGGGTGGGGCATAGGGATCATGCTGTTTTCGGTCAAAAACTGCTGAACACTCAGCACAGTGTGGGCAGGTGCACTCCTAAATCACCCATCATGAAATAACCAAACGTGTTGAAAGAGTCTTTAAAAAACATTTCACTGAAGCTGAACGCAGCCTCTCACAACACCACCAGCTGGTACACTGCTATAGATGGATTCCTAGAACATTCACCCACTGGGGGAAGCTTGTACTACAAGGATCCCGCCTTCCAGAAGATAATTCTAGGGTTTTTTGGAGGGCCCCCCTCCGACATGGTGTCACCAAGAGCCAAGAACATTCCTTCTGTCCTATCCTCAACTCCCACACCAGCCCCCAAGTGCCTCTGCTCACCTGGCTGGATGCTAATCCAAGTCTTCATTTTGCCTTTTTTGGGGCCACTGGTTTGTAGGACTGGAAGCGGAGTGGATGGCTTGACTCTCTGCTTAGCCTGCTGCCATGGACCATAATCCTATCAGTCATAACAGAATTAGTCACACAGCCTGGTGGGTTCAAATCCCTGTTTCACCCCTTACAGATATCTGTGACATTGAGCAAGTGACTTTACCTCTCAGGACCTCAATTTTCTCATCTTTAAACTGGGTCTTATTATAAACCTACCTCTATAGGTTGGTGCAAGAATTCTGAGAGATATTTATAAAGCGTTTATAAAACGCTATCACTTTTTTTAAATCTGCTAGTCAGAATTTACTAAGCACATCCAAGCTGGGAGGTGTTAAGAACTGTGAGAAATAGAAAGTATGGGAAAGACCCAATAGGAAACCAGAGTAGCAATCAGACATAAATAAGAGAGCAAGATAATATACCCTTATATTCTGATAAGGTAGTGAGAAAACTGAGGACCGGAGTCATGCGCCAGTCCCACAGCAAATGTGTGACACAGCAGGTCCTGGAATTCAGGTCTCAGTACTCGACTACCGGGACAGTCGCTTCCGCGCGGGGACAGCAGACTCAGGATCAGCGAGTCCCCAACCCCCGCCCCGACCATCCTGAACTCACCAGAATCGGGAACTTATGGACTGTGGAGCGACTCTCAGAGTAGAAAGGTCTGGAAAGAGTTGAGACAGGAAAGAACTTCCATCATTCCCAACCCCCATGGGGATGCAAACGGCAAACGTGAAAAAGGCGTGGAATCTCGAATCCAAAACCGCAGTTTACTAGGGACACAAGCCAAGCCAGAACCCGGAGAGCTGCAGTGAGAGGCGGGGCCACCGGGATATGGGCGGAGAGAGGGCGGGGTCAAAAGTCCGGGAGAGGACCTCCCAGCGAGGGCTGGACAGGAGGACGCATGCGCACTTCACCACATCGCGATGCTCCCTTTACCTACTTCGGAAAGACGCACGCCATTGGAGAAAATGGAAGAAGCGTCGTAAGTCTGTGGGCCACTGATCTCATGGGATGCCTATTTATTTATTCGGCTTCTCCATCTTCCTTGTCTCAGCGTGGATCGCGTGATAACTCAGGCCACTCAACCTTCCCTTGGAGACCCAATGCTTCCTCTTGGTTTACGTCTCCAAGGAAACGGACGCAGACTACCGAGCGCCTAGAGGGACTAATCTCGCAGCGCAAAATGTAGCTCTCTACACATTGTTCTCAACTTGGTTTCAAATATCCCTCAGCAGGTCCCGCCCAGCATCCTAAAGAACTATGTCATAGTTCTCTTTTCATCAAGCCTACATCACTTCCTTCCCCATCCATACTCTTCACTTTGCTTCCTATTTCACTAAGAAAGTCGTGGGACCAGTAAACTGAAAGGTTCACATCACCTCATTTGCCCACCTACTCTCCTCCCTCCTTTGACTATTTATTTTGTCTATTAAGACCGATTCCTGCAATTATGCACTGAATCCTATTCTCTCTTTCTCTAAGATACCTCCCCAGCAATTCACCCCATTTTCTCCCATCACACTCTCCTCTATTATTCCCATTGGCATACCAATATATTTTAATTTCTCCTATTAAAAAAAAATAGTGATCCCTGGCTGGTATAGCTCAGCTGGTTGGATCACCCTGTAACCAAAAGGTTGCAAGTTCAATTCCTGGTCAGGGTACATACCTAGGCTGAGGTTTAGTCCCAGGTCTGGGTGTGCACAGGAGACAGCCAATGGATGCTCCTGTATCACATGGATGTTTCTCTCCCCCCTCCTCTCCCCCTTTCCCTCTGAAAGCAATGAAAAAAATGTCCTTGGGTGAGGATCAATTTTTTTTAAGCGACCACTTCCAGCTCCCCTCCCATTTCTGCTTCAGAGCAAAACTGAGGTTTGCCTACTCTGCTTCCCATTCCTTTCTCCCTCTTCATCCAGGCTCTCACTCTCCACCTCTCCACTGAAACTGCCCTTGTCAGCGCCACCAGTAGCCTCCGCTCTGCTAAACCTCACGGTCACGTCTCAGGTCTCATCCTAACGTGGCCTATCTGCAGCATTTGGCACAATGGGGCATTCCCTCCCTCCTTGACCCACTTTCTAAACTTGGCATCCAGGAAACCACTCTCTCGAGTGGCTTCCTACCTCCTTTTCTTCTCCTTTGCTGGTTCCTCCTCTTCTCCCTTTATTATCGGATCCCCCCCAGGACTCAGATCTGGTCCTCTCTTCTTCTCTATCTCCTTTCACTCCATGTGCTCCCTTCCAGTCTTATGACTTCAGATGCCACCTCTATCCAGAGGCTTCCCAGACTGACATCTTCACCCTCTCCCCTGAATTCCAGCCACATACATCCAATTATCTACTCGGTATCTCCATCTGGACACTGAATAGGCAACTAGCGTGCAGTCTCTCCCCAGAAATAGTTTCCCTCAAGTCAGAATGACAGCTCTTTTCCCGGAGTCATCCAGATCTGTCAGCAACACCTTGAAAGTGTGTCTGGAATCAGACCGTCTACTACCACCACCCACACATACTCTGCTTTCCTCTCATGCCTGGACTGTAGGATCAGCCCCCACTCCAGCCCCACTCCAATTCTCTCTCCACACCCCAGATTTGCTAGATGGAGCATAAATTTAAAAGTGCATTCCAGTTTAAAAAATAATTTAGAGCAAATATAGTGGTACCTCGCCACTTGTCCTTGATTCTGTCCGAGTGGCAGGCAAGCAATCAAGTATTTGAAG
>PVKM010049435.1:0-10953 GCA_004027735.1 Carollia perspicillata
GATACAAGGAAAGAGAAATGAAGACATAAACTTCCAAAATCTAAAAGAATTGAGGTACAGCAGGAAATTCATTGAAGTCAGCAGTGCTAATTCACCTTCAGGGTGCCTGAGGGGCATTGACTCCCACCCTGGTTCCCAGGGGCCCAGTGGGGAATCAGGGCTGGCCGCTGCAGCTCTGTAGGGCAGGGTAGTAGTGACAGGTGAGGGCGTGTCTGGGGAGATCTGAATGAGTAAGAGAGCTTTGGGCATTTTCTCTGGGTATTTTTTATTAGTTTAAGTAATAATCTCCTCATTAAATTATAAGTAGTTGGAATATTTGCTTTTGGAAAATTCATAAATATAAAAATTGTCTCACTTGATCCAAAGGGAGAGATTAAGTCAAATGATAGGAGTGAGATATATAATTACTTCAGTGTTAGCCAAGAGTAAGGAGGGAAAGCCTTGCTTTTAAATAAACACCCTTCACAGGCCCAAACAAGTACAGCATCTACAGTCCCCAAAAATAGCTGTACGTGAGAGAGAGCAGCATATTATTTGTCTTTCATAAATACACAGTGGAGAGTTTTACAAACACTCAGATTAAAATAGAATGTGTTTGCCCTGGCCAGTAGCTTAGCTGGTTAGAGTGTTGCCCCTGTATGCCAAGGTTGTGGGTTCAATACCCTGATCAGGACACATACAAGAATAAGTAAGTGGAACAACAAATCTATGTCTCTCTCTCTCTCTCTGCCCTCCTCCCTTACTCTCTCTCTAAAATCAATGAATAAAAATTAAAGAAAATTGAAAATTAAAAAAACAAATGTGTTCCCAGATGCATTTGTAAATTAGTTGATTGGAATTAGAACTTTTTTTTTTTTTTTTTAGTAAATCCATAGTTCAAGTGGATCTGAGAAATTCTGCTTCAAATCATTCAGTTCAAAATCTGGACCATCCAAATGTTGAGTACTACATCCCTAGGTCTTTGAGTCCTAAGCCACAGTTAACTGTAAATTTGGGGACCAAGAAAGAACAAATTTTATAGTTGCCTAGGCAGATGGTTCAATACAACAAACATATGTGTGAATGTGCCATTCATAAGTCAAGAATCATGAAGATATAGAGCAGAGTGCATATGCTCTCCAAATCCTGAGCTAGCATATATCAACCTAAGTTCATGCAATTCCACTTATAAATGAAAAGAACAATGTTATTTTAAATAAAACTGACTCTCATGCAGAGTTTTCATTCCCTTGTTCTACCTCAACCCTATTTTCCTTTCTGATACTAAAACACAAAACTCTTAATCTAGTAGTAGTTTTCCCTGGGGTTCCAGGGTCCCCACTGATGAGACCTGTAAGACCACGTGTCGCTGTAAGAAACCACTAGCCTTTGTCTACCTTTTCCTAATACAGGTTCTTACTGTTGTCTTCTTTATAATCTTTCCCTTGAGAAACAGTACCTGTCAACTTGAAAGCATTGCTTACTCGAATGCAGTGAACTGCTTAATGCTTGTGTTAGGGTATAGCCCCAGCCTCTGCCACAAAAAGCAAACTTACACTTTGATGCCTCCAACAATAAATCCCCTTAACAAAAGTGTGGCATCATCTTCCATGTTCAAACTCATAGAGATTCCCTATAGATTTTGTTTTATGATAGACATGGGGTATAAGATTCTGGACTTTTGTAGCATTTAGAAGATCAAAAAGGTTGTATTTGGCATTTATCTTTTTTATTACTCTTTTCCTTGCTCCATTCAAGCCTTTTCCACAGAAAGATGCTCAGCCTCACACTCTCCCTGGATTAGACTCTTGTACTCCATTTTTCAAGCAAGACATACTATTGAAATAAGGGCTTACTCAACTTACATTGTGACCTAACTATAATTACCTGCTCTGTAGGCTGCCCCACCAAAAACAGAAGAAAAAAAAAAAAAAAAAACAGAGGGTATTTTATTGAAGACATCAGTGGTCTTTGTATAAGTAGTCATCCCAATATGTTAGTGATTATTCTAATTTCCCAGATTGTCAGGGAAAATTATGTGTTCATATCAAAACTACTTCAAGTCCTCAGTCCTTAGAAAGTCTCAAGAGCCCCTCAGCCTCTCATTCTAAGGTTTTCTTCTCCTGTTAGCCAACGCAGAGCTGAAAAGGAGACAGAGAGAAGCACAGCCTTGTGAAATTCAGACCCATTTTTACAACTTTTTAAGTATTGTTTCCTACTTGCCTAAAATTTAATGGAGGGTTGCTATGGTGTCATATATTATTCATCAAGTACAACAAACTACAGTTTGTGTGTGAAGAGATGTCTGAAACACCCAGGGCTTAGGTCACTAGCCCAAAACTTATCCCATTATCAGGTGAGCTCTAATTGACAATTGAATTCCTATCCTATACTCTTGGTAAAAATTCTGTTTTCTGTTATCCAGTTTGTTGTTGAGCAAATTAAATTATTTATCATCTTAATGACCTTTTAGAGAATCATTTTGTAGTAGTAGCTATACTAACATTGTGAGCACTTAATAAAAATGATTAATAATTAGTGTAGAGTTTAGTTTAGTGTTTTCCATTTTTGAAAGAAGATTGTTAATTAGTTATTAATATCTGCTATGTAGCAGATACAAGTGACTTTGTTCTGTGTAGAAAAAAAGAAATTCCAAAATCAGAGATGGTAGAACATAACTAGACAGCCATCTTGCCAATTCACATTGGCAAATGAAACAATGTGATAAGTTAATGTAACTCAATAAAATTCCTGTTGGAAGTCTCACCAACAAGCCTTTTAGAATGGAGATTATAGCACATTTGTGGTACTAGGAAAAAATTCCAATTTGAGGCAAAGGTAGTTTTGATGGCTATTGCCATCTCGATGACTGGGTAACAATAAATTAATCATTCAAACATATCAGTGCCTGAGTTTCTATAGAAGCTTCTGTGAAGGAGAATGGATGACATTTTTGTTTGAGGACCAAGAGAGGCAGTATATCACAACGTTAGGGCCATAACCCTGAAAACTGAATGGGTTTACAGCCCATTTTGGTGCAACCAATAAATAACCTAAGACAAGTTACTCAGGCTCTCTATGGCTCAGTTTTTGTATTTGTAAAATGGGAGTGATAAAAATATACCAACTTCAAGGAATATTGTGAAGATTAAATGAGTGCATGCAAAATACCAAGAAGAGTGCCCAGTCCAAAGCAATAATTCAATAAATGTTATGTCTGTAGCTATAGCTAACAAAAGCAAGACTATACTTTTAAAGTAATCAGAAGATACACTTGATGAGGTTGTGACTGGCCTTCTTAACATTTCCTTGTCTTACATTTCCAAGTGCTTTGCAATGATTTCTATTATGTATCTGAATATTATTTCTAAGAAAATATTAAATTGAAACACAATGAGAGCAAAAGAAATAAATCTCAACCCAGATTCAGGATATGGTGGCTACCTCTGCCCCCAACCAACTGTGACCTTAAATTATTTAGGCTCTTGAGCTCGGCATTTGAAAACTAAGTAGAATAATTAATTACCTGTAAAGTCCCTCCAGGTCTTACATTTTCTCCAGTGAGACTGTACTTGATAGTATTATCTTCAAATAATCAGAATGCCATTATCTTCAAATAATCAAATAAACACAAATGCCATTTTTCAACAGGTATGTTTGCTTAGGTATATTAAGCTTATTTTCCTTTTTATCCAACTTTTTATCCAAACTTTAAATCCAACATTTGTGTTGACCAAAATAGATAGAATATCATGTATTTTGAACCAGAAATATGATAAAATGTATTTTTCTACCAAAGAGTCAAGAATAACATAATATACTCTAAATGAACATAATTATAATAAAAGTAAACTACTAGTTTAGGGCAACTTGGAAAATAAAAATTTCATTTGAGACCTACAAAAAGAAAAGAGAGCTGGGAAGATAAGTAATAGCAAGTACAACTCTAAAAGGAAGATTTAAATTACACTTTAGAAAATATATTTCAAAAAGTTGTCTTTGCAGAACACACATAGTCTTGAGGGGAGGTGCTAAACAGTCTGAAAGAAGACATAATACCAGGCCAATTACAGTTTTTAAAAATAGCATTATCTGAAGGAAACAGATCAGTGCATACAAGGGATGGAAAAGTTAGTTCAGGAAAGAAAAGGGAAAAAATAAATGTAAAACAAAAAAATTGTCCTAGAAACTGAGGAAGGAGGAGAAAGAGGGTTTTCTAGATCATCAATAAAGGATAGTGCAGGGACATGGGGGAAAAAAGGCATAATAGCAAGATACATAGAAACTATGTCAAAAATAGATTGCTATGACAGTCAGAAAAATATCCTTCATATTCCAAAATGTAGAGTAAGAAGAGTTCCAGATCTTTAAGTACATCAATGTCACAAAAGATTTGTTTAAAAGACTGAGAAACTGTTCTAGATTAAAGCAGACTAAAGAAAATACATGATTCTTGATAGATCCCTAGATTTTTTTTAGAAAGTTATACAGCCACTGGGACAATCAGGGAAATTTGGGTATGAACCCTAAGTTAGACAATAGTGCTGAGCCAATGATGAAGCTTCTGAGAGTGATCATCGCATTGTGGTTGTGTAACAGAATGTCTTAGTATTAGGACATGCATGCTAAAATATCTAGGGTAGGTGAAGTGATAAGATGCAAATCACTCTCCATTGGTGCAAGAAAAAATATAATAGAGAGAAAAGGAGATGGAGTCAATACAGCAAAGTGTTGACAATTAGTGAATGTAAACAAAGAATGTGGGTTTTCATTGTCTTATTCTCATAATTTAACTGTAGGTTCTAATTGTTGCACAATAGGAAATTTCCTCATAATTAAAAAAAAAGCATTATTCACAGATAACTTTTGACCAGATAACTGGTGATACTGTTTACAAAAACGGAGTTTTCAGCTGTGCTCCACCCTCATCTAGGTGAAAAGGAGGTTCATCCTAGAACCTCATCAAAGGAAACGTGCGAAACCGAATCAGCAGCAGTTGCTGATTACTCTGCATGTAAGAACACACCATGTTCTTCAGAGGTTAGTGCTCCTCTTATAATTAGAACCACGAGAGTTTTTCTGCTGCCAGTTATTTTGTGGTATCTATTGGGTAACTTCGAGAGCAAGAAAATGGGAACCTCTAAATGCAAATTCAGCCTGTGCTAAAAAAATAATAATAATAAAAAAAGAACCTCGCCCTGGGGAATTTCTTTTCCTAGACTTAAGTAGCAGTGTAAATTCTTGAGTGGACAAACCAAAAAGAGATATTTTCACAGATATAGCCATATGTCTCATAGCTCTTGGGCAGACGTGGATGATGGAGTACAAACTGATTTTGTTAGTCTACCTTTAAAAAAAGTATATTGAGCACTTTTTAATTATCAAAAGGTTAATTTCTCTAACAGTTTAAAAGATAAAAAGCTCTAACAGGAACCTTCCCCAAAAGGTTGAATTTTTGCTATGTTGAAGCATTCTACTATTTACAATTATAATAAACAATCTGGTAAGGGTGAAATGGTTTATACATGGGTGATTTCAACATAAATTGGTACAGCATTTTTGGTAGATAATTTAGCACGACGTTTCAAGAGCTGCAAAAATAGTATTTTTCCTTTGATCACATTTCACAAGTTATCCTAAGAATAGAAAGAATGAGGGAGATAAAGCAGGAGTAAGGGAGATGGGAGAAGGGGGAGGAAGGAGAGATGGAAGAAAGGAAGGAAGAAAAGAAGGAGGGACGAGAGAAAGGAAAGAAGGAAGAATAAAGGAGGAAAGAAAATTCTATATTGAAATGTTTGTATAATGTGCAACATTAAGTAGATAAAACTTTTGCAAACCATAAGACTATACAAGAAGGAAAAATGCTACCATATAAGGCCAAGTGAAGAATATAGGATTAAATATTGCATCCACATTATGATTCGAGTATGTAAAGTCATGAAGCAGAAGTTGATCTTTTGGATTCACATTAGGCTGGGAAGTAGTTTTCCTTTTCAAACCCCTCATTGCTATTGTCATGAGAGTGGACTTAGGTTAACTGCTCTCTCATTAGAGTAGGGCTTGCATACTGCATAATCTACTACATTGAATATATCTTTTGGGGTGTCCGTAAATACACATTCCATCTATACATTCACCTTTGCTGCAGGCTGTCCATATAAAACCATATTAAATCCCCATTACTTCTTAGCCTATTCTGCTATAAAACATCTTTTCAAGACATGAAAACAATATTTGCAAGATTAGAAAAACTGTTTATGCCAATTTTATGACCACATTTATTTTAAGTTTTTACCTTTACACTGTGACTTTAGAATTGGCAACACTTCTGTATCTATTTGCTATTTAAAGAAGAGCCACACAATATAGTAATGGTTAAGATGAAAACTCTAGAATTAGGTAAACCTGGGTTTGAATCCCTTTTGTCTGTACTAGTTGAGTTCCCTTGGACAACTCTCTTATCATCTATCTGTACCTGTACCTCCTGATGTGTAAATTGGTACAAAATTTAAATGTACTAGTTAGGGTTTTCATGAAAATTAAGTGAGTTGATGCCCATAGAGGTCTTAGCATAGTGCCCGACGTGTAGCAGTGCTTGGTGAACATCAGAGATTGCTCTTGGTGCTCCTTAATCTGCAGCTTTCACACAGTGAGTAGTTGTGTCCAGAGGTGGTCAGAATAAGGTACATCTTTTAATACTGTAGGACTTGTTCTATGGCTAGAATCATTTCCATTATAGACAGAGTATTCATGGGTAATACTCCTTGAAGATATCTTTGATACCTTAGGTCTAATACCATATAAGATAATTATATTAAGTAATATAATAATCATAGGGGTATGAGAGATTAAAAAAAACAACTCTGCAAAGTTATATCCAGATATGTTACTTCTTCAGTTTCATAGACTATAAACCATTGAGGGGAAACTGAAGAGTAAATTTTGATCATCCCGAAACCAATGTTGATGGTGTTCAATTGTCCAATGCCTCCTTTGGAATCTTTAATACCAACAGTCAGGGTTTGGACTCCTCAGAAGATATTCAGACCGTTTATGTGATCTATATCTACAAAGATGTAATTCTCTGTTTTTCTAAAATAGTCAACCGTGTACAATGGGAATTTATCCAAAATTTTTGAGTGTCTAATTTTCTAATGCAGCCGTTATCAGCAAAACGAAAAAAGGGTCAAGAAAAACTCTTTGGCATAAGCAGAGAAAATGTAATGCTAATAAAGAAAATGAGTATGCAGACTGGGTCCTATCACTGTTCACCAAGCAGCCCTGAGCACTGGTAATGAACCAGAGCGTATATGGGAATACTGAGGAAACAGGTGGCACTATTTTTGCTCACAAGTAGCTTACACTTTATGTGAGAAAAAAGATATTCATAAATAAATAAATTCTGGTGAACTAGTAAATGCATACAAAATACGATCCTGATAGCATGATTGTAAGTAAGCTTTAAATCCTGAAGGCTTTATTCCAGCAAGTGGTATTCTTTTGGATCTTGTTAGTTTTACCAATCACTTAGGTCTTGAACTTTTGACATTTCATTAACTGAAAGAGGAGGCTGGGGCAATCACTTTTGCAATAGCATGAGGGCTATTTTTTTTGTTGTTGTTGCTGTTGTTGTCACAGACACCAACCTGTAGCTAAAAAACTGTACCTCCACAAGATGTGTTGAGAGAGTTTTGAGGCTCAACAAAGTTCACCCTCTTGCTGTCAGGGATACAATTAGACATTCTCTGTAACTCCCAGGTTAATTTCAAGTGAGCATTTCATTGGACTGATAAATGCTGAAGTTGTTGCCCCTGCAGTGAGGAAAGACAGTACTAAATATTTCACTTCATCTTCCTGGTTGACATTCAGCAATATCTATTATTTGGAGATCAACTGGACCTGGCTTGTGCCTCAAAAGACCACATGTGTTGCACAAAGCATGGGGTGCACATTGAACAAGTTCAAGTACTATGCAATATAAGCTGTTTTTCCTCTGTGGACTAAAAGCAAAACATGTTTTTCACTTGTTTAATTGGCAAAACATTTTATTTTGGAGATAAATTTAACTGAACATAGTCTCCGAAAATATTTCAATATTTCTAAATTCTGAGAACTTGATCAATATATTGATACAGTAAAAGAATCTATTCCTAGTAAAAGTCATATCTATATGACTTAGAAAGCAAGTTGCTTGGTCTTATCAAAAGTGATTTCAGAGTAAGCACAAATTTGGTGATTTGTTTTATTATAATAACAGAAATGACAGTAAAAACATCATCTTTTCTTTTTCTAGAACAATGCCTAGCATATTGTAAACTCTTGGTAAGTATTTCTTGAATAAATGAATAAGTCTTTGGCTGTCCTGGGAAAGCAGAATTCATTTGGCATTTATACCTAGTGTTAACTGCCCGGTGATTCCCACTGCTACTTTAGGGACACAGTGTGGCACCCTAATAACCTAATTCCTTGCTATTCGAAGTGTGGTCCACAGACAAGCATCATCAACCTCACCTAGCAGCTGTGTGAACTACAAAGTCTCAGACCTAAGAAGTCATAATCTTGGTTAAAATTTGATAAAATCTGACATAAAACTGGCGAAATAGCTTTAAATTTAATAAAGCACATCTTAAAAGCAAACACAGGGAAGTAGGTCTTATAAATGGTGACAAAACCAGACGTGAGTTTTGGAAGGTCCAAAATATTACTTGCATGTATGGTGTGGTACGTACATGAAGTCAAATGGCTGTACCCAGGTATTCATGTAAGTTTGGGTAAGTTTCTTAACCTGTCTTGGAGTTATTTACATAAAGAAACAAACAAATGAATGAATAAATAAAGCCAAGACAGAGGTCTTCTAGCCCTGATGTGACTTTTCTCTTGTCTTCAAGTACCTTGGGCTTAATTTCCCACAAATTAACAGGAGCATCTCTTACACTTTAAGTCATTCCCGTTTGGCCTCTCCATGTGCCTCTGGTCCCCCTCCCACTCGCCCCCATTCTGGTTATTGCCTGAGACGTGCTTTATGCTACATGCATTCTGAATATACTTCTGGCCTGTGAAATCTCAAAACAGCATTTACTGTGAAAAGCCATTGTCATTTCAGATGGATCAGTAAAGAATTCACTCATATGTATCACATGTACACTCATTTAATTAATGAGGCACAATCACATAAATGTCTACTCCTGGTCATATCTGCTCTTCAACACATATTCAATCCCATTACACCTCATACTATCAGGCCAGATGTATTTTTTTATCCTCTGTACATATTTGTAAGGAGACCATTTATAAAGATCTGTTTTGCATTTTTTTAGTTTTATATTTCAATTGTTCTATTAACTTAAGAGTTTTTAGCACATTTAAAGGGAATCCCATAGAAAATAATTGCTAGCAAAACTTCAAAGAAAGCTCAAGTCTTTCTTTATATCCCTAGACTAAAGAGCTATTGTATATGGGATGTGATTTAAGCAAAACATTACTAATAAACACAGTGAGTATCAGCAAGTCATGACTTAAGTAGCACCAAACAACACCCCAGTCTCACAAACACTACCCAACTCTGTCAATTGGGACATTCCATTCACATAGTACAAAGACTTAGAACTGGAGAGCCGTATGGCTCTAAGAAAAACCTGATATGGTGACTTAAAGATATCATCAAATTCATGCCACACTGCTCTCACAAAGAGGTGAAGTCTATTTCCCCTCCCCTGAACTCAGACTGAGCCTATCACATACTTTGACAAATAGAATGGGACAAAAATGACTATATTACTTTCATGGTTGCGTGTTCAGAGATCTGTATATTCTGCTTTGCCCCTGTTGAAATGCTTCCTCTTACAAGCTAGCCACCATGTAAGAAGTACGACACTGAGAGACCACCATGCTGCAGAACTTCAAGCTAACCATGTGGAGGGAGGGAGTCCACACAGAGGAGTACCGAAGTGCCATGTCCTCAGTAAAGCTTGCTTGGAACTTCCAGCTCTGCTCAGCCACCAGGTGAGTACAAATGAATGAATGAGACAGCTAAGGCCTCATAGAGCAGAAAAAATTACCCAAGCAAACTCTGCCTTAATGTCTGACCCATGGAATCGTAAGAAAATAAAATTGTTATTGAGAGCACTAAGTTTCAGTGTAATTTGTTATATAGCAATAGATAACCAAAATACTTGGAGACCAATTATTTTCTTTTTTATTACCGTGTGGTCATTCTTCTAGCTTTGTTTTTCCTGACTGGCCTGCTCATTCTGCTTTTGCACTTTTATTGAGAAATTTTTTCTGAAATCTCCAGACAAAATTCTGGAAGGAGCTAGACTTATTGGCTTACTGAAGTATCGCACCACCATGGGCAGAACCTTTTGTACCAATCAGCCTTATAGTTAATTGGTATTTTTATGGGTGGGCCTTAATTAGTCAAGTGCCTACTCTGGTCAGATTAGGATCTGACTCTACACAAAGAATCACGAAGAGCCCCGTGCTCCTTTCTTGGGCAGGGCAGTTCCTAGGGACAGTGGGCATGACTGACACCTAACCTCATTGTTCTGAACATTTCATGATTACATTCTTAGTCCTTTGAAAAATACAGACACTCTCTGCACATGTGAAACTATTCACTGATTGTTTAAACTTTAATACATATGAGAAGTTTCCAATATGATTTAGCTTAATCTGAGCTTTATTGTTGGAAAAGAAAGAGGCCTGAGATTTGTAGATATTTGATGGAGTAGAAGACCTAAAGTGAAGTCAACAAGGCCTCCATGGACTGTGAAGATAATTTCTCCCAGTTTTGTCTAGAGCTTGGCTCTAGTGGTAGAATGTTGATAAAAGATGGAATTTTTTTTCCAGATAGATGGGATCACTTAAAAGATGGCACAAAGAGGATAATATAGTGATTAAAACCATGTGACAATAAATGAAGAGGAAGATGGAACAAGAAGATGCATGAGGAATGTAAACATGAGGTTGGAGCCT
>PVKM010049436.1:0-10949 GCA_004027735.1 Carollia perspicillata
GGGGGAGCACTGGGGGGGTGGACTGGGATGGGAGTAAAATACAGAAAACTGTACTTGAACAACAATTAAAATAAAAAAATAAAGAAAAAAGATAAATATGTAACAAAAAGACATGAAATAAACATGTTTTACATGCTGAGTAGAACAGTCAATAAATACTATAGAAATGTTAGCTTAATCTTAATCCATGTTTTACTAAATATTCTTTCCAGCTCTAAACATAAACAGCATCTACGGCAAAACTTATGTTCTGATTTAATAAAAAGATACAACTCGGTGTGCATGTCTGAGTGTATGTCCACACATTTTAAATGTTTTTTTCTGTGGACCTGTCAAAACATTGACTGTGCATTCGTATTTTCATATTTCTCCTTTAGGGGGTAGATAGTAAGACGATAGAGGGAATTCTGATGGTCAGCATGGTGTTTAGGCTGCCTGGTGACACAAATGTGGAGCCAGCTGAAATCTGTTCTGCTGTTAAGCTACACTGGGAATCTAGAAGAGAGGCCTTTCAACAACCGTGAGGCATAGCCACAGCCCATAAAATGTGGCCGGGCTTCCCTCCTGACCCCTCAACTCCTGTGCGGGTTTGTGCCCCACACTCTGCTTTATAGGTACTCCTGTGGATTCTGGAAGTCTTGGAGGAATAGGTTAGCCTTTAGAAATCCGTGTTTTAAAGTACGAAGCATACATCTGAGAAGCAAATTTAGCACTTGGAAAAAGTTGGCCAATGTTTTCAGCTTTCACTCTCTGTGGCCAACCCCAGGGGAGGCATAATATAAAAGAGATCTCAAAGAAGTGAAAGCACAGGACACCTCCTTTTTTGAAACAAGAAGGCTGTAAGTATTCATTTCAAAAAAAGAGTAATGATTAAGGTCTGTATTTTTACAGAAAGTAATGACCCTCTTCTAGATGAGTTTACTTTAAAAAGGTGGGGGAGCACTCTTTATGGGAATTAAACAAACCCCACCAAAAACAGAAAGTATTTTTCTGAACAGAAAAAGTTTCAAGAAAACATCTGCATTTTCTTTTATGTTCCAGACTTTTACACTCACCCCTTTAAAACACTACTTAAAAAGACAGAGGCCAGTGGGTTTCTTCCAAAAAGCTATTTGCTGCAGGGGACAATTGGCCAGATATGAAAGTGTGGTTTGTGATCATGACAGCCAGGTTGGCTCTGTCATGCCTGGGCAGAGCCTCTGATGGCCTCACAGGGCCGCCGACTGGGCCACCCATCCTCCTGTGTCTGACAGGTGGGGACACTGTCCTGTTGTAAGGAAATGGCAGGTTCAGGTGGATGTGCAGCTGTGGACTCTTAGCCTGTTTAAAGGAAAAATCTATGTCTGTCTGTGTATAGAACATGGAGCAAACACTGCAAAGTTCCCCTACGTGGTGACTTTTTCTACCCAGCTCTTGGCTCCCACTGATGGCCAGTTGTAATTGGACTATGAGGTTGAATATATTGTGTAGTCTGGAGGAGGAGTTGCCAAAAGAAAAACTCTGCTGGATCAAGGGTGTGTGTCCTGTGTTCATTTCTAGTCCTGTAAACAAACACAGCTGTTGAGTGAAGGATCTGTCCTCAGAAATGGTGGGGGAATAAAAAAAAAAAACAGCTGTGCCCTGTGCCCTGCCAGAGAGACCACAGCAGGGGAGAGAAGTTATGTGACTGGGCTTTGCAGGAGCGGGCGGTCCTCAGCAGGGCTGGAACCGGGTATATGCTGTGTATTCCAGGATCAGCTGGCTGTGAGGAGGGGTGATTCTGTATTTTCAGCTGAGGCAGTTAAAGTATTTAGAATGATTAGTTTGGGAAGGCTTTGAAGGAAAGAGAGTCTGAAATGTCATCTTCTTTCCTCAAATTAAACCTCTGTTTAATATACAAGCATTTAGCTGTTTTGTTTTTTTTTTTCTGGAAGTGATGGAAGGGAATTTTATCTATCTCCACTTATTCTTGTTTTGAAATAATCTGCAACTTTGATAAAAGACATGAGAAATTCATAGGCCCAATAGCCTGCATTTACAGCTAATTCTTCCCACTAAGAATAAGTCTTGTACCACAATCCTGTTTCTTTCCTCTTTTCTGCCAAAATGTAGGTTTACAGTATGGTATCTGTAATGTAGAGACAGCATGCCGTTAAGGGACAGCCCTTGGTGAGTCAGTTGTCTGTTCTGAGATGCTCAGTGGAGGTCAGAGTTCTCCTTGCCTCGAGGTCTAGTTGCCTACCACTTTCTCATTGCTGAAACTGCAAGGTCCCAGCAGTAGGGAAGCCCAAGGAACCTAGAGAGTGGAGCCAACAAGAGAATAATTTTGTGCATGGAGACCTTGCCACGTTGGCAGTTGACAGTTTGAGGGGTTCTACTCATGCCTTCATTTATTTAATAGATATTTATTGAACACTTATGGTATGCAGGAGTTTAGGGGACTTCAAGAGCAAGTCTTCTCTCAGTAGTGTGAGACTTGCGATAAGTTGTAATTTTGTCTCATTTCCGATTTCTTCCTCTCCCTTTCCTATTTGGAATAATATTTGCAATGAGTCACTATCCTAGCTCTTGGTTTTCAAGAGAGATCACAGATTGGACTTTTTAACATGTTTGACTTTAAATGTCTGATGGGAATTAAGACTTATCACTTGGTGTTACAAGACTGGTTTTGTGGAAACTGATGTTGCCTGCACACTGGGAAGTGCTGTGGGCTCCATCTGTGTGAGGTTTAGTCAAACACACACACAGTGCCCTGCTTGCACACTCACTGGGATGCAGCTCGTTCTGGCATTATAAAACGGTGTTCTAACAAATGGTGGCATGTGAAATGGTCCTGAAATGGATCAGTCTTGAGACTTGAGAACCTTGATTCTTCGTGATTGGTTTATGCACCTCCCTCCTGATTGGTTAAGTTAGTTGGCTGGGATGTCTGGGGTTGGGAGTTTATTTCTCAAAAAGGTCAACCTAGCTTTCCCAGAGGGGAAATCCCAATTCATTCAACCATATTCATTGTTACCTGCTTCAAGGATTATGGGAAGACAGGGGATAATTGCCTCAACTCTCACCATGACAGATTCAGAGAAAAAGAGTCCCCTTCTCCTCCCCCAAAATAAACAACTTGATTAGTCAATCCTTGCTTGGTTCATTTAGGTTAACTTTGTTCCATGATCCCACCTTACCTTAACAAGAATGTCTAAGTGGCTCAGAACACACAGTAACTAAAATACATTCCTCAACGGTCTACATCAGTGCCTCCCAAGGTACCAATTCCTGCTCTTCATTAACTCAGCAACCTGTCCCCCCTTCCGCACATGATGGTAGACATCAAGAGTGTTTCCCTTTGCTGCTGTAACAAATCACCACATTGGTGGCTTAAAACAACACAAGGCTATTTTCTGACAGTTCTACAGAGGAGAGGTCTGACATGGGTCTCACTGGGCTAACTTTAAGGTGTTAGGCAGGCGATGTTTCTTCAAGAAACCCTAGAGGAAAACATATTTCCTTGCCTTTTCCAGCTTCTAGAGGCCACGTGTTTTCCTTGGTTGGTGGCCCTTCCTCCACGTCCACATTCAGCTGCGTAGCATCTTCAAGTCTCTAACACTCCCCCTGCTTTATGACATTTGTCTCTGACTCTCCAGCCTCCCTCTTCCCCTTGTAAGAACACTTGTGGTTACATTAGGCCCAGACGGATAATTCAGGATAAGCTCCCCATCTCAAAATCCTTAATTTGATCACGCCCACAAAATCCCTATGGCCATAGAAGGTAAATGTGTCCCCTGGTCCAGGGTTAGGACATGGGCAGCACTGAGGGGCCACTGCCATGGTGAGTTTGATGCCTTTACAGGAACTTCACAATTTTTAAGTGGGAGATTTTTTTCTGCATTTCATGTGTACTTCCAGCTGGGTGGGGGATTTTTGTTTGTTTTTGCAGGAGGAAGGAAGGTCCTGTGAAGAATTTTGAGGATTGTATTTTCATCTGCAAATTTTCTGAGTGGCTTTGCAATCTACCTCTAATAATGAGCTAAATCAATAAAATCAATTATTAGAACTCATTAATTAGAAGGTATGTAATGGTAGACTATTTCCTTGTGCCTAAATGCAGATTTTTTTCTTTAGAATGATGTACACAATTAAATAAAATCAGTATATATACTTGAAGGCATGTCTTCTGTGCAGGAGACTTTGCAGAGTGATGTGTATTGGAGATATTTTAGATGCCATCCTTATCCTGTTGGTAAGCTTACAGCCCCATTTTGAAGACTATTTTGTTAAAAAGTGAAAGAAGACAAAAAAAAAAAATTAGAAATGCCCCAGTAAAGAACAAACCAAAAGGGTATGGAAATAACATAATATTTGGAAGATGTTTTTATACTTAATGTGCTCATTATAGAACAGTAAACTTCCAATTAAGTCATTCAATTCTGTTTGGAGAGGTGTACAGCATGCCCCTGGGTTGCTTTCTTTTGGCACAGAGTACTTATTCCCAAACTGCCTGATCACCAGGGTGCTAAGGTCCCTAGTAAAGTGTAGAGTTCTTAGTCCCTCCCTGGAGATTTGATTCAATAAACTGGGGGGCAGTGCTCAGGAAAGTCAGCTCTCACTGTTATTCTCCCAGATATAAAGCTATTTGTTATCTTAGGTGAAAATTTAATACTATGTATTTAGGCCAGAGATAATTCTTATTTAGGTACTAGCTGGCAAATCTTTTGCACTTGACAGTTACTGTTATTTCAGTTTCCTGATTTCATAATTCCAACATCCCTGCCATATCTGAGTCTGGTTCTGATACTTGGTTGCTCTGTCCCTGCAAACTGATTTTTTTTTTTTTGTCTTTTAGTATGCCTTATAATTTGTTGTTGTTGCTGAAAGACACCCATCTTTCTGATCCCCCTTCCATGTGGCAACCATTAAAACAACCATTGTTAAGACATGGTGTTCTGTGTAAAAGGAACTTCAGTTACTCAGCCCTTGGTAATGGGGTGGTCAGGTGTGTGTGGGAGGGAGCGATCTAGAGTGCTATGATTAGGTCCCAGGCTTTTGGTGAGCCTGTGGCCCTGGGCTGCGTACCTCACCAGTGCTTTTCAGTGTTTCCCTGTCCCCCACCCCAACTTAGGTGGGACAGGATGGCTAGAGGGGACTTGAGTGAATATTTTCTTTTCCCTAGGTTCATTAGACTCTAGTGAAATAATTTCTCATGAGTCGGGTCTTGTTAAGAAGAGAATGCTCTGGTATATTTCAAAATGGCTACTTTTCTCCTCCTTCCATGATGTGTGAAGGTTTTTCTCCAATCTTCATTTTGAGAACCTAATTGAGCTCCTAAAACAGTAAAGCTCACAAGAGTGTAGGGCCCCCATAGAGTTTTTATTTTCAATTATATTTTATTGTTTATGCTGTTACAGTTGTTCTTGTTTCTCCCACTTGGCCCCCATCCACCCAGCTCCCTTCCACTCCCTCAGGCAATCCCCACACCTTTGTCCGTGTCCCCAAGTCTTCCATGTGTGTTTTTTAGGTTACTCTATTCCCTGTGCTATACTTTACATCCCATGACTATTCTGTAACTACACATTTGCAATCCCTTCATCCTTTTCACCCATCCTTCTGATTCCCCTCCCCATCTAGCAACCATTACAACATTCTCTGTATCTATGACTCTGTTTCTGCTCTGCATGTTTATTTATTTTGTTTTTTAGAATCAGTTGTTGATAGATATGTATTTATTGCCATTTTATTGTTCATATTTTTGATTTATTCTTCTTCTTCTTTAAGAAGACCCTTTAACATTTCATATAATACTCAGTACTGAGTGAGTATTAAATACTGGTTTGGTGGTGATGGGCCCCTTTATTATTTTCTTTTCTGGAAAGCTCTTTATTGGTCCTTCAATTTTTTTATTATTAAAAAATTGTGTATCTATTTTTCTCAAGTTTTTAAATTAATTATACTATCACACTTCTCCCAATTATGCTATCACAGTTTTCCCAATTTTTCTCCCTTTATCCTGCCTCTGCCCCGCCCCTGCAACCCTCCAGCATTCCCTCTGCTTAGTTCATGTCCATGGGTTGTACCTATGAGTTCTTTGAGTCCTCTGTTTCCTATACCATTTTTGACCTCTCTCCATCTATTTTATGCCTGCCAATTATGCTTCTTCCCTGTACCTTTTTCCTCCTATTGCTCCCTTCCGCCTCCCCACTGAAATCCCTCCAGGTGATGTCCATTTCTCCCATTCTGTTCCTGTTCTGGTTGTTTGCTTAGTTTTTGTTTTTCTTTTCTTTTAAGTTCATTTGTTGATACTTGTGAGTTTGTTTAATGTTCATAGTTTTGATCTTCTTTTTCTTAGATAAGTCCCTTTAACATTTCATGTAATAATGGCTTGGTGATGTTGAAGTCCTTTAACTTGACCTTATCTGGGAAGTACTTCATCTGCCCTTCCATTCTAAGTGAAAGCTTTGCTGGATAGAGTAATCTTGGATATAGATTCTTGCGTTTCATGACCTCAACTACTTCCTTCTAGCCCCTTTTTGCCTGTAAGGTTTCTTTTGAGAAATCAGCTGATAGCCTATGGGCACTCCTTTGTAGATAACTCTCCCTTCCTCTCGCTTCTTTTAGGATTCTCTCTTTGTATTTAATCTTGGGTAACTTAATGATGATGTGCCATGTGTGTTCCTCTTTGGGACTCTCTGGGCTTTCCGGACTTCCTGGAAGTCTATTTCCTTCACCAGATTGGGAAAGTTTTCCTTCATTATTTGTTCAAATAAGTTTTCAATTTCTTGATGTTCTTCTCCTTCTGGCACCCCTATAATTTGGATATTGGAACATTTCAGGTTGTCCCAGAGGTTTGTAAGACTCTCTTCACTTTTCTGAATTCTTGTTTCTTCATTTTGTTCTGGTTGGATGTTTATTTTTTCCTTTTGTTCCAGATCATTGATTTGAGTCCTGGTTTCCTTGCTGTCACTGTTGGTTCCCTGAATATTTTGCTTTATTTCACTCTGGGTATCCTTCATTTGTTTTTTCATTTTTTGACCAAGCTAATCAGTTCTGTGAGCATTTTGATGACTAGGACTTTAAATTCTCCATCAGATAGGTTGGCTATCTCCTCATCACTTAGTTCTCTTTCTGAGGTTTTGCTCTGTTCTTTCATTTGGGCCATATTTCTTTGTCTCGGTGCACCAAAATTCTGAAGCCAATCAAATGAGATATTCACCTGGGCAGGGCAGCCCTCTTTGCTGTGCTGAGGCACTGCCTGTGAGGGTGGGGCCAGAGGGGGAACAGTGCAGCTCGCCTGCTTGTCTCTAGTGCACTTTCCAATGGACTCCTGTGTTAGACTGGGAGTTTCTCCCACTGTGGCCACCGCAGTAGTCCACAGTCAACTCTGAGTCTCAATTTCACCTTCAGTCAGCACTGCCTACACAGCTGGCTGCCTCCCTGCTGTTTTTCTGCGTTGGCCCACTTGGTTTGCCACCCTACTGGTCTGGTTGATTTTTTTTTAATTCCTTGGTTGTCAGAGTTCCATGTAGTTTGATTTTCTGGCACTTTTGGTTGTTTATTGATTTTAGATTTGTTGTTATTCTCCTTTTGGTTGTGTGAGAAAGTGAAGGGTTTCTACCTATGCCTCCATCTTTGGCTGGAACTCCTGGTCCTTCAACTCTAAATGATAGCTTTACTGGGTAGAGCTAGGTCCTTGGCTGTAGGTCCTTCGTTTTCATATTTTTGAATATTTCTTGCCAATTCCTTCCAGGCTGCAAAGTTTCTTTTGAGATTTCAGTTGAAAGTTTTATGGGACCTCCTTCATAGGTAACTAACTGGTTTTCTTTTGCTGTTTTTAATATTTTTTCTCTTTATCTTTGACCTTTGGCACTTTAATAATTATGGTGTCTTGGTGTGGGCCTCTTTGCATTCATCTTGTTTGGGACTCTCTGCTCTTCCTAGACTTGTAAGTCTATTTCCTTCATCAAGTTAGGGAAGTTTTCTGTCGTTATTTTTTCAAATAGATTTCCAGTTTCTTTCCCTCTCTTGAATCCTTCCAGGATCCCCATGATGTGAATGTTGGTATGCTTGAAGTTGTCCCAAAGGCTCCTTACAGTATTCTGATCTTTATGGATTCTTTTTTCTTCTCATTTGTCTGATTTTTTTTCTTCCTTATATTCCAAATTGCTGATTTGATTCTTGGCTTCATGCACTCTACTGTTGATTCCCTGTAAATTATTCTTTATTTCATTTACTGTGTCCTTCACTTCTGACTGGATTTTTTTTTTTTTTTATACTGCTGAAGTCCTCACTAAGTTCCATGAGCATTCTGGTAACCAGTATTTTGAACTCACTCTGCATCTGGTATGCTGTTTATCTCCATTTTGTTTAGTTCTTTTTCTGGAGTTTTGTTCTGTTCTTTCATTTGGGCTGTGTTTCTTTGTCTCCTGATTTTGGCAGCCTCCCCATGTTTGTTTCTGTGTATTAGGTGGAGCTGCTGCATCTCCCAGGCTTGGTAGAGTGGCTGAATGTAGTAGGTGCCCTATAGAGTCCACTGACACAGCATCTGCTATTATTCAAACTGGCTACGCAGGGTGCACCCACCACGTGGGCTGTGTACACCATCCTGTTGTAGTTGAGCCTGGATTGCTATTGGCACATCCAATGTCAGCCACAGACTGTTTTCTGTCCAGGGTCACACAGCAGAAGCTGTAAAATGATCTGTAGATGGCTACTATTTGTGCTGGGCTTGGAGGTGCCCAGGCAAGGCCAAGCTGTGGACCAAGGCCAGCTGCTGCTAATGCTGGGTCTAGGGCAACTTGGCAAGAGCTATGGGCCTTACTGAAGCCAGATGCTGCTTGTTTAAGACAATTTAGGAAAACCTGAAGCATGAACCAAGACAAGCCATTCATATGGAAAAGCCACTGGAAACAGCTTGGATGGCCTGAAAGTTGAAAGGTGGGACCTCAGGGAATCACCAGGGTGGGGGACAAACCATGTGAGTCAGGTTGATGGAGTCTCAGATATGGTGCCTGCCTGCTGGCTCTGTGACTTTGTTGGGAGAGGGCTCAGAAAAGGAACAATGGACTCTGGCAGCACTTCTGTCTGGGAGAAAGCTGCCCCTTAGCTCTCACCCTGTTGCTGAACAACTCAGTTCCTCCCCATATGTCTCTGGTGCTTTTCAATCTGTTGGAGCTCAGAGGGAGTGAGTCCAAGTAAGTCTGTTTGTGGGCTCCTTAAGAGGAACTGTTTGAGACTCTAGCAGTTTCTGTGTCCACAGCCTCAATTCCCATTGAGTTTTACAGCCTGAAGTTATGAGGACTTCTCTTCCTGGCAGTGGAGCCGTGGACTAAGGGGCCTGGTTGGGTCTGGGATCCCTTGCTCCTTAGATGTCCCTGGTGATTTTTATCCACCACATGTGGATGTGGGACCAGCCTGTTCTACATCTCTGCTCCTCCTACCAGTCTCATTGTGGTTTCTTCTTTAATTCTGTAGTTGGTTTCTTCTTTAATTTCATAGTTGTAGGACTTCCATTCAACTCAGTTTCTGACAGTTCTGTTCTATAGCTTAGTTATAATTTTGATGTGGTTGTGCAACGAGGCAAGCCGTGTTTACCTCCCCGCCATGTTGACTGGAAGTTTCCCACTGGAGTTTTTAATTCTAAGACTTGTCCACAGTGAGCTTCCAGCAAGTTGTCAATTACAGGTCAGGTTTTCCTTCCTCCCTACTGGTTTTCATAGAGGTTTTTGCTCATGGGTTTCTGCTCTGGTGAATCATGATTCTTCGTATCTGCTGGTCTGCCTCTCCAATTTGTGGGGTGGTAGCTTGTCTTGTGATCTCAGTTCTCTTGTGGTTCCAAGATTTGTTGATTTTCAATTTGCTTAGCTTTTTACTTGTTGGGTGGATGAACTGGTGACTTCCAAGATCCTTATATGCCAAACCAAAACCAGAAGTGAAAATTACTTGTTGCACTCACATTTGGTGCCCTACCTTTGTCAGAGCTGGGTCCCGTGGGTGTTTCCAGACACCCTGACCCCGGCTATGGGCTCTTTTCTCTTTGCACCCACTTGTGCAGACTGTCTTCTGCTATTGACCACCTACATCTGAACCTATGTCTCTGGCCCCTAGGAGTCCTTACTTCTATGAGAAATGTGCTCATCATTCCCATTTTTTCCTCCTGTTGTTGCTGATTATTGTGGTTCTTCTGAAAAGTAGTCTGGCATCACCTTGTCACACCCCTCCATCTTGCTCAGGTGCCTGAGGTTTCCACCTTTTTATTTCAGCCCTGTCAGATTCATTAGTTTTTCCTGTCTCATTATTTTGTGGAGCGAAGGAGTATTCCTCTCTTTCTCGAACTCCATAATGCTTTTCAGTGCTTTCTTTTCTGTACTCATCACTGCTCATTATGACCTGTGATGTGTTATGGTGATTGGTGTTCTTTTTAAGCTCATTGTAAACCATTAATACCCAAGGAAGAGGCTGCATCATTGCCACTACTTCAAAGTGCCTTTTTCCCTGAACAGTAGGTGGTCAATAAATACAATGAAAGTATTAATGTACTGACTAGATAAAACAGTTCTAAAGGGTTACATACTTCCCCTGAAACTAAACTTATTAGTAAGTACAATGTGTTCTACTATAATGAAGGTAGGAAAAACAGAACCAAGGCACACAAGGTACTCAAAAGTTGTAGGTAATTTCTGAATTAGGAAAGAGACTGGGAATTCTGGTCTAGATCACAGGTGGCAAACACAAGACCCATGGGCCTTGTTTTATCTGGCCCTGCACCTTGTTTCTACATGGCAGCAGTGCCAAGGTCCTTGTCCCTTGTTAAGGAGTAGTTACATTTATATAGTCCTAAAATTACATTTGGCCCTTTGAAGGCACTGCAAAGCTGACTTGGCTGCCCAGTGAAAATGAGTTTGACACCCTGGTCTAGATAGAGGCACAGGTAAACAGGCTTCCCCTTCTCACACAACTACAGCAAAAATTACAACTAGACTACA
>PVKM010049437.1:0-10948 GCA_004027735.1 Carollia perspicillata
GTGGGTTTTTTAGCTTTTAAGAACATGACGCCATATACATCCGTCTGCTCTTGGCTTTTTTCACTAGGAATTACATTTCTCACATTCCCGTTGCCGCCTGGTGGTCAGTCGGTCACATGAACACATTGGATTCGATCTGCTGACGGGGAGCACCTGGGTCGCCACCACCACCGTTACAGAAATGCCGCCGTGACCCTCTATGGGGTGCCCCTGCCTCCTGGGGCACGCCCTCGTCCCGCCTCCCTGGGTAACCCCAGGTGGTCTTCCCAGGGGCTGTACCACTTCACCCCACCCACACCGGTGTGGGTGGGACTCCACGCACCTATCGACACTTATTTCGAAGGCTCCTTAATTTTTGCCAATTTAGTGGGTGCACCGCGCATCTCAGTGTAGTCTTCATTTGCATCTCCCTGACCTCAGGGGGCGGGGCATCTTTTCCTAAATGTATCCATCAGAAACGTGCCCTCCTCCGTCATTTGCCTATTCATATCTTTTGCCTGTTTTTCTGTTGGGTTGTGTATCTTATTTTTATCGAACTGTAGATGCTCTTCATAGATTCTAAACACGGATTCCTCCTGTTGTAATCTTTTTTCTCCCAATACTGTACTGCTTGTGATTTCACTTCCCTTATGAGCAGCCAGCCGTGTGGCGGAATTCTCTTAATGGGAAGCAGAAGTCTTCGATGGGTTTCTGTGGACTGTTTTGCTTTCCTGACCAGAGGAAAAGATTTGCTTGACTACCTCCCTCTCTACCTCCCTTGAACATGGACATGACAGTTAGAGCCATAGCAGTCGTCTCGTGATCACGAGGAACAGGACGAGAGGAAGTGTCATCGGTCTTCAGAATGTCGAGTCACTACAATGACCAGCCGCCGGCTCCCTCCAGGTGCCTTTCGGTGTGAGGAGAAAAAGACACTTGCAAGACAGTCATTCACAATCGGCAACAATGCAAGACTTGAGCGCATTCTGATTCCCACGACTGAGAAATCACAGGTGGCATTGTTCGGAGACAACCTTTTACTTGAGCTCCTGTCACGGAAGTTCTCGTCCCCGAACCCCTTTAAAAGGGATGCTGAGGGAGAGGAGACTGAACCCTGAAGATTGTCCACGCATAGAGGCGAAACGTACAGCATGTTCTGGAGCCCCTGAGTAGGAAAAGTGGCAACACGAGGAACTCACACTGAGGGTTGGTGGAAGGTTCGAGAAGGCGGGTTTGCGGCTGAAAAGGGTGTCTGGAGGCAAAGATCAGTGGCTAAAAATACACAGGGGCTCGCTGAAGGCAGTCTGTCAAAACTAGCAGTGGGCTCTGGGCTCCAGTGGTGAGAGGAAGTCACAGCCTTTGGGCTCCAGAGCCAAGATGAGTAAACCTTATTTTGCAAACTGGACTTTTTAGTTTCAAGTCCTTTTCTATGTGTTTCCATTTTGGTGTCTGCTATCTTCCTAAAATCTTGCTTATGGCTCCCAGATTGTCTCCCACGCCCTTTTCAGCTTTTCTGGAGGGGACTGAGGGAAAAGTCGACCGGTAACACTTGGCCCAGCCTACACCTGGGACTGTGTGGCAAGACTTAGCGAAAGACCATAAAAGGCAAGTGAATCTCTGCGATCAGAGTCGGGGCCGCATGGGTGCGCAACCAGCTCCACCAAGAATTTCTCCACCGAGGCTCTCCTCCGGGGTCCGGCCTAGAGGACCTGGGTCTGGTGTTGTTTCTTAGGAGGAAGACAGTGTTTTCTTAGTAGGCTTCTCGTGATGATTCCAGATTGTACGAAGTGTGGTTGCCACTGCCTGGCACACGTCCGATCTCACACCACTCATGTTTTTTCAAAGGTGCCTGCGACTCCACGTCTGCTTCCCTGCCGCCCACTCAACCCAGTAGCGACCGTGGTTCCCCAATCTGCCGAAAAAAGGGGGCCCGTCTGACACCACTTGTTCTTGGTAAATCCACACCTGGCCTGGTGCTCACCACTTCCTTTCTCTAGGGCGCTCACACATTCTTTTTTGGCAACCTCTTAAAAGTATACATCACCCGTGATACAGAAGTATCTAGAGCCTTAAAGACGTCACCTATTTTTCTTTTAAAAACCATTGAATAAGACTGCCCTTCAGTTCCAGGCCTTTAACTGGAATCAGCAAAGGTTCCCCTTCTCTCGTCTTCTGGTTCCTTGTGTGTCCACACCCCCGAGTCTGTGCTCCTCTCGCTCGCTCGGTGGCTGTCCCTCTCCCAGCCCTCGCCCCTGCTCTGACGCTGGCCAAACCCTCGCCTCCCGAGGAGGGACTGGGCCTGCCTCCGCCTTCCCGTCCCAGGTCCGAGGGCTGTGCTTGGTACCGCGACCTCACCCGCAGCGAAAAAAAAAACCCGCCTGAATAAACGAATGAAGGAGAAAAAGCAAAGTTACCAAGAGTCAGGAGAGAGTCAAGCTGCAGCCCCTGAACCCTTTTTTCCGGCTCCCTCCCTCTCCCAGATTTAAGCTGGTTCTGGGGTCGGGGTGGGGAGCAGGCAGAGGCGGGGATCGGGCCCTGGGGCCGCTGCTCACCGGGCTCTCCAGTGGCCATCCGCAAGCACCCCCGCGACGAATTGCCTTGCCTCCTCTACCAAGTTCGCGTCTGCACAGCTGGCCGTGGGCAAGGCCCGGCGCCATGTCCTCGTCACCCCGAGGATTTTAACCGCGGCGCTGCATACGTGAAAAAGAGCCTTGGTGGCCCAGGCCGGGAGCTCCGTTGGTCACAGCAGCAATTTTCAACCCTTTTCATCTTGTGGCACATAAACTAATTTCTAAAATTCTGTGGCACACTCAAAAATATATGCATCTTCGCCAATCTAACAAAAAACATGTATCATTTTGATTCATGGACACTGAGCCGCTGTTGTTGCATTAGCTGCCGTCATTTTTTAATCTGAGGATCTAAGGGAAAAGCGGTCAGTGCCCCTGACTAAATAGTCAGGTGTTGCTTTAAAAACTTTGGCAGTGCCCTGGCTGGTGTGGTTCAGTGGACTGAGTGCCACCTACAAAGCAAAGGGTCGCTGGTTCAATTCCCGGTCAGGGCACATGCCTGGGTTGCAGGCCAGGTCCCCAGTAGGGGGTGCACAAGAGGCAACCACACATTGATGTTTTTCTCCCTTTCTTTCTCCCTCCCTGCCCCTCTCTTTAAAAATAAATAAATACAATCTAAAAAAACCCTTGCCGCGCACCAGGAGCATACTGAACAGGGGCAGAGCCGCAGGGCGTTGCAGTGGGATGACAGTGGCCCCCAGAGAGGTGTCCACATCCTGACCCCCAAAGCTGCCTGCTTCCTGGCATGGAGACACAGCCTTCACTATTCAGTTAAGGACCTTGAAATGAGGGGCTTCCCTGGGTCATCCAAGTGGGCCTTAAATGCAACCACGAGTGTCCTTATTATGCGGGAGGCAGATTCGACTCCAGACAGGGGAGAAGGCAAGGTGCCCTGCCCACACCTGGATTTCAGTCCGGTGAAAATGGTGTCGGACATCTGTGACAGAGTGAATGCCTGTAATTAAGGATTAGATTTGCGGTGATTTGCTGCAACGGCCACAGCAAACTAATACGGGCGTGTACATGCGCAGCTTTGCCAGCTAAGGCCAAATGATTTCAACCAAAAGTGGCAAGAATCAATGACATGCCGATGCCATGTATCAAATATCAGCTCCCCGGGTGGTCCCAGAACTCCTGAGAGGATGCAGGAAACGTGTCTTGAAATTCGATGTACAAAACACTCCCAAAACAATTGGGAAGAAACGTCATCAGGGAATTTGTGTGGGAGAACGGGCCACTATAGGCAGGCCCATCTCGAGTTACTGCTTTGCAGGCCTGTTAACAACAACCCAGTGCTTTGCTTGGTCATGTTCTTCTCCTGCTGCTGGGGGCCTTGGGGAGATCGTTTTGCTGGCCCCAGCTCAGAGAGGCAAGACCAGCTCTGGGGTGCGGGAGGGGGGTTTAGGGTCACTGGCATGCCATGTGTTGACGTGAATGATTTCCTCATTTATGAACCAGTTTCGTTCTTCTACCAAGAGCGGCTTTCCGCACGGTGTGTGCGTTGCCCCGGCCTCTGCCTGCTGCGGGCATGGCGCGTCTCAGAGAAGGAGCCTGCCGGGCCAGCGCACGCAGCGCACACTGCAGACGCACGCCCTGGGCCCGAGCCTCCTGGCTCCTCTGCTCTGGTTCGGCACGGTTCACCGCCCACGTCTCGCCAAGCTTCCCGCGTTCCTGGGGCATTGCCGTGGCCGATGGTGGCAGCCCACGATGGAGGAAGGCATGCGATCCCAGAACCAGAAAGAGTTGCTTTTCTAACAACCGTCAGGAGAAGCAGCGTGGGTTAGTTTCCTATTTTTAAACAAATTGCACTTCCAACAGCCAGGAAAATAACCGTATATGTGCTTTTCGTTGCTGCTGTAACAAATCACTGCGAACCCAGAGGCTTAAAATAACCCAACTCTGTGCTCTTACAGCGGCGTGGGCCAGGCGTCCATCCGCGTCTCCCGGGGCTAGAGCAGAACGCTGGCAGGGCTGTGATCCTCTCGGGAAACCTAGGGGAGGATCCATTTCTTTAAGGAATACGGGTGTCGCCCTGACGGGCTCAGCTCAGCGGGTGGGGTGGCATCCTGCAAAGGGAAAGGTCGCCGCTTTGGTCCCCGGTCAGGGCACCTGTCTGGGTCGTGGGGTCGGTCCCGGTCAGGGTGTGTGCGGGAGGCAGCCGGCCAGTGTTTCTCTGTCACACGGATGTTTCTCTGCCTCCCTTTCTCCTTCCCTTCCCCCTCTCTAAAAATAAATAAGTAAAGTCTTTTTTAAAATAATAAAATAGCCTTTCATCTCCTTTTCATGCTGGAAATACTCATGGGACAAGGTGAAAAGAATCCCTTGCCAATTCTTCCTCCTGAATGCGGTCAGTTTCCCGGGAAAATCACACACGTCCACGCAACACATATGTATTTGGCAGCTCCTATGTCAGGCACTCCGGGGATTTGGTTCGCGATGTGCCCTCATGACACTTTTGAGGAGACCGCAGCCTACAGGGAGGCGCCACACTTCATCGCACCTTTGAAGAACCCTGAGGCATGTGCCCCAGGGCCCCAGCCCGTGACCCAGACCTCCCCACCTCCTTCTTGCCCACCTGCCTCTGGAGTAACCGAAGGCTGGGTTCCGGACCTCAGCCAGCCCTGGGCTGGGGCCCTGTGTCAGCCAGAATCCAACAAGGAAAACAGAAACAGTTCTGAGTGTTCACAACAGAGAAAATGCAGCGCAGGGACTTGGGTGCGCGGCGATGGAGTAGCTGAGAAACCGACAGGGGATTTACGGCATCCCACCCAGGAGCGCCCGCAGGCAGGCACCTGCAGGTCTGGGACCCAGGAGGGGATGACCTGCCTCCAGGGGCTGGGGGCAGCTGGCGGAAGCAGGCGACCGGGTGGGCCCTGGCGGGGGAACGCGGCTGGTCCTAGCGTTGTCCCCACGTTCCCAGGCTGTGGTTTCGGTCCCTGGTCGGGGCACATACGAGAAGCAGCCGATGAAACCATCAACAAGTGGAACAACAAAATCAGTGTCTCTCTCTCTCAAGTCCATTAACAACAACAACAGTGGGCCTGCCTGACAGAAGCCAAAAGCCTGAAGAAGACACAACTGCGGCCAGAGACGGAGGCTTCTCACTTCCGCCCTCCAGACCCAAGCCGGTCCCTCCCGAGGCCTGGCCCCAGCTGCGGGTCATCGGCCTGAGGGAGCCCAGGGGACCGCCGGCAGGGTCAGGCCCCCTGCAAGCCGGAGCAGAGCGGAGGGAGAGTTCACGTCAAGAATGACGGAAGGGTGGTTTGATGCAGCCTGGAGACACGAAGGTCCGAACGGGCTTGCTGGTCAGCACTCTAACTGGGACACGAGTGACGGCGATGGCAGGAAACTCTGACCTCGGCAGCCCGGAGCAGCGCACGCATAGCCCAGGGCCCGAGAGACCGCCAGCCCAGCACACACAGAGACCAGGAAACGCTGCGGTTTCCTAGACTAATTGCTGTGCTAGCCAGAAACCTCCTCTTGCTCATGACTGTTTTAAAAGAGGTGTTTCACTGAACTCTTAGGTGGCTTAGATTTGCTATCAGAAAACAACTTTCATCTTTAGAATGTTGGCTTATTTCCTTCGTAAAATTATGGAGTGTAATTTTGTGTACCTTTTTCCTATCCTTACAGACAGAACACATTTTTTTAAGACTCTCTTATGTGGTTTTTGTTTTGGTTTGTCTTGTTTGCCTCCAGTGACACACATGTCGTAGCCACACCGAGTCTCGTCGCTCAGGATGCGGTGAGAGTCGGCCCCAGGGGTTTGCAGCTGAGACCTGTGAGGGGCATGTGTCGTACGTACCCAGTACTCATCCGGCTCAGAGGTACGGGTCCCCGTGGGGAGACGCTAGGCAGCCGTTAAGAGGGTACAAAGTTAATGTGATATCAGGGAACGAAAGATTTTTTGGTGGACGTGGAGGACACAACAACGTAAGATGTAATGATAAGCATGTTTTAAAATACATGCACGGTACCCTTTGATCCGACAGTCCCACTTCCCAAACAGGCGTGGAACGATGAGCACACAAGGACTGTTCTCCACTGCAGTGTCCGTAGCTACGGAAATGAGAAACGGCCAATCCTCACCAGTGGGAACCCACGCGAGGGGAAGCTGTCCAGTCACCGTTTAAACGGAGCAGACGCATGTACCTGGGCCCAGGTGTCTAGACATCCTGTTATGTGGAAAAAAGCAAGTTACAGAACAGAATGGACACTATAGGCCATTTGGCAAGAATATCAAAACAATATAGATCACAGAAATCATGTGAAATAGATAGGTATTAATACTATATGTATCTGGATTATACATCATTACATAATAATATATAGTCAATGTAATATACATGTAATAGATACTATTATCAAACTTTTCACAATAATTTCTACAGCTACTCAGGGTTGGGATTATAGGAAATAATTTATCCTTTATTTCTGTATGCAAATTTTTTATAGGAAGCAGGCCAATTTATAATATATTATGACACACATGTTTTATAACACAGAATTAGTAAAATTCTCACATAGAAATGTGGACAGAAAGTGGCCACACACTAACCAGACCAGCGCAGTGGTGGCAGGGTGGGGGGCACCTGCGTGGCGGCCTTACGCGCCGAGAGGCAGACTGCAGCCTCACAGGAGGGCCTGAAACTGGAACTTTCTAACTAAAAGCAGTTCCAGGTGGGGAGCCGTGTCCTACAGCAGCATCCGCCCCCCCAAAAAGCTCAGTGTTCACCTTAACTGAGCCTGTCCACTGTCTTTTTGCCTCGGAGATAGCCCAACTCGGAGAAGTCAAAGTAACTTCTCCCCCTCGCCCCGCCCTTCGATGCACAACCGCCCACGGGAGCTGAGACCACTGACCTGCCCACGGGAGCCGAGACCACGGACCCCCCTTGCTACCGTCGTCGTGTTGCTGGCTGACTGCCGACTCGCCTGCACCCGCCCGTGTAGAAGGAGTGCGTGTCTATCATTTCACGTTTTATCCAATCTCAGAGGCCCCCCACTTTGCTCTCTCCTGCCCCCCAACCTACCGCCAGGAGGTTTCATGGAACCCCCTTCAGGCTTGCCCTTCGATTCTGATGTCTAAAGTAAGTGGTAAAACTGCCATTTTCTGGAGCATTTTCTCAATGTTTTTGAGGTTTTGCTTCCTGGCAATTGTCCTCAGTTTGGCCCAAATAAACTCCTACAAATTGCTACAGGTTTGGATATTTCTTGTGTTGACAGAAAAAAGATGGGAAGAAAATACGCTAAAGATGGGATTACACTAATTATTTCCAGTTGATGGAAGCATGAAAGATTCTAAAAAATTATCTGTGCTCTGTTAGGGTGGTCAGTGACATGGGCCAGGAAAAAATTCACAGAGAAGCAAGCGAGGAGAGTCAAGTGTTTTACTCACTCTCACAGAAAGGACAGAGCTCGGTGCAGAGAGAGACACCAGCACTGAGGGGCGGGGGCTTTGGCCTTTATTGGGTTACAATCGGATTAAAAAGGGTGGGGGTTGCTGCTGTGTGGCCCCTGGCTGCTGGGGCGTGGGAACCCGAGGCTGCAGTTCGTTCCAATGTTATCTTCCGCCTGTGGCTGTAGGGAGAGGTCAGTTCTGTTCCTGCTTCCAGTCACTTCCAGCCCTGGGGACACAAGCTCATAAGAGTAAAATGTCAGTCACATTTAACAAGGTCACAGACCTGCTGCAAATGGGGGCCCACAGTAGCAAATGGGGCTGGCTATGTCCTTCAGTGCTCCGATGAACTCTGAGATGCCCCAGAATTCGAATTCCAGAGATTACAGCCCAGACGTGGTGCCACCCATGGGAGAGTTCTCCCAGGACCCCTGTCCTCCCAGCACGTTGGCTCCTGTGACGTCCCACCTTCCTGACGAAGGAGGGATGGGGACAGGGAGCGATCAATGGCATCCAGACTGCAAACTGAATGTCGCCATCCACGACCACAGCGGGTGGGATTCACCACAAAACCAGAAAGACATCCAGATTCGTGGCGTTCGAGTGACCGGATAGCAGGGGCCTTTTGCAAGGAGCTTGCTGGTGGACAACAGGCCACCGTTGGGTCGCGTCCCTTGCCTGCTGCTGCGTCTCCCACTGGCACTCCCCGGCTCCGGGGCAGGAGCCGCAGGAGACAGAAATGAGGCCATTTGACGACACCCGACCTCCGCAACGCCAGAAGTCGAGAAGGAAGGAAGAGCCCATTCAAACGCCACAGGGACAGAAGTGGGTCTTTCTGGGACAAAGGGAAACGAATGATTTAAGTTGGTGGCAAATAACACGCAAAGAATCTTTTTAAAAATTCTGTTCACCGCTTGGGTACAAGCACATGCTGTACCCAGGAAGTTCAAATGTCCATCAGCATTATTAATACCCTGTTTTCCTCCTTTGCCTCTTGCCAAATAAAACAAGGAATTAAATACAAGCTGTTGCAGGAAAATGGCCAAGAGCACGAGGATCCAAGGTAGAAAACGCCGGGTCAGCTTTCCCGTTTCCTACAGGGAGGGTGTCCCGGCTTGCAGGAATGGCCCTTGGAGGTCACTGCACTGTGTCACACTGACCACCATCTCATTTTACCGGGTAAAGTCCCCCCATGTCCCTGGATGTGATGGACACCGACAAGCCCTCCCAGGAAGGCCGTTACCTGCTCAGCTGCCAACACGAGGAGAGTTGGAGGGATGATGCTCTCGGGGCTGCGTTTCCCCCCGAAGTGCAGCCTCGGGCTGGGCCAGGTGCGGCTGGGCGCCGGGGCGGTGGGGGCTGGCAGACCTCGGCGGTCTCCGCAGGCAGCTCCCGGGCAGCCCCGAGGCAGAGGCCCGGCGCGAGGATGCCTTAGGCCCTGAGGTATGCAGCTGTCAGCTAAAGAGGCCAAAGGAATGTCCCAACCGGGCGTTTCTGCCCAGCTAAGGAATTCCTTCCACTTTTCGGAACGTCACCGAACTGTGGAAGGAAGAGATGAGTATGTTTCCTTGTTTTCTTCTTCTTCTTCTTTTAAAAGCAGAAACAGGAGCAGGGTTGTAGCTGTCACAAGCTAATTTTTTTTTACAGTGCCAAAGTCTTTAAAATCTTGGGAACAGTGGTGGGAGCTACTGTTTACGTTGGGACCTCCACACTGGTTGAGGGGGTGGTGTGCCGGCCGCCCCCAACCCCAGGGCTTCTGGCTGAGGAGGGCGAGGGAGCCGTCCTGTCCACGGTCCGGACGGAATACCCTGGGACCGAGGAGAAATGGCCTTCGGCCCAGCAGGCCAAGAGGAGCGGGCCAGGGTGAGGCTTGCAGCAAGCCGGAGAAGGCCCTTGACGTCCACACCGGGCACCCGCCGCCCTGACTCCCGACTGCCTCTGCTCTACCTTCCCGGAGGCTCTGCCCAGGCCCAGAGCCCAGCCCGCCAGCCTCGAGCCCTGGGGCGGCGGGGGGGGGTCCTGTTTCCCTGAGGCCCAGTGGCAGAGGATCGATTTCAGTCCTCTCCCTTTACAGAAGCCACCAAATTAACAATACATAGAAAAAGGGAGACTGCTTGCTCGAAAACTTCCCCTCCACCAGACTTACCCCAGGGGGGCTTTAGGATTCGTCTGGTAACTGGTTCCCAGGTCAAAACGGATGTGTTTTCAGCAACTCTGTGGCTCGGTGCACCAGAACGTTCACCCGGATGCCCTTTGTGAAATGTCAGCTAGCTCTCAGTGGGGCCGTTCGGCCCCTTCCCAGGTGAGCTGACCCCGGGGAACGTGCCTGCGGCTGCGGAGGTCGTCACCATGACAAAGGTTTGCTGCCCCTGGGGGGCCAGTCTGCAGCCTTTCACATGGGAAATATCGTGGGCCATTGTTGTCGAAGTAGAACTTTTAGCAAGCGAACAGCGCGGCCCTTGACATGAATATTTAAGAGAGCGCCTGTCGCATGTAACCGGATAAGCTGTGATAGCCATTCAATGGGTATTATTTAGCAACAAAGGGACTTGGAGAAGCTGAAGCCCCGCTGGGTGGAAAGAGCCAGGCGGCAGAGACCTCTCCCCCGCGGATTATGTAATACTGGGGGTGGGGGGGTGCTCTCCGTGCCTGCGGGGCTGAACGGAGACTCGGCCGCTTTCTGAAACCTAGTTTTGTTTTGAGTATTGTTTCCCTAACACTGTAACAGGCCCTATTTGCTAGAGTAAACAGTTTTGCCACATGTTTGGTCAATCTTGCAAGTCAATTTCCAAATTCTGACCTAGTGCCTTGGATCCATCCATCAGGGTCCAGTGGGGGGGTGGGAAGCCGTTCCGATTCTCGTAACGGAGAAACCGAACGTAAGGAATTGTTCACCGAGTGCTGGGGGCAGGGCGCCGCCGCTGACCAGGACTCGAGAGAAAGAGCGAGGCCAGATGTTCAGAACGGAAAGCGGGGAAGCCGGCGCTCGGGCTGCCGGCCGCCC
>PVKM010049438.1:0-10948 GCA_004027735.1 Carollia perspicillata
TGCAGAGTTTTACAACCACTATGGAAAACAGTATGGAATTTTCTCAAAAAACTAAAAATGGAACTGCCTTTTGACCCAGCAATTGCACTGCTGGGATTATATCCCAAGAACCCTGAAACACCATTCCAAAAGAACCTATGCACCCCAATGTTCATAGCAGCACAATTTACAATAGCCAAGTGTTGGAAGCAACCTAGGTGCCTATCAGTAAATGAATGGATCAAAAAACTATGGTACATATATACAATGGAATTCTATGTGGCAGAAAGAAAAAAGGAGCTCCTACCCTATGCAACAGCATGGATGGAACTGGAAAGCATTATTCTAAGTGAAATAAGCCATGCAGTAAAGGACAAATACCATATGATCTCACCTTTAACAGGAGCCTAAGCAACTAAACAAAGAATCAAGCAAAATATAGCCAAAGACATTGAAATAGAAAAGGGGATGATAGTATCCAGAGGGGAGAGGGGAGGGAATTTCATGGAAAAAGGGAAGGGATTATAGGAACAAGTATAATGGACACATCGACAAAAATTAAGGGGGATGGAAAGGGGAGGTATGTGGGGAGCACTGTGGGGTGGTCTGGGATGGGAGTAAAAGACAGAAAACTGTACTGAAAAACAATTAAAAAATAAATAAAAGGAATATGTGATCTTAATTAAAAGAATAATAAGTAAAAGACCAAGGGTAGTGTGTTTTGGAATTCAAGTGAAGTTAAGGAGGAGAAGTTAACATCCAATGTGAAAGGGAGAGCAAAGAAAACCAGTCAAACAATGAAATCAAACAAATAAAATGAAGAAAACTAAATGGAAGGAAGATAAATAAAAAATTTAAAAAAACAAAAAATAAAAATAAAAAGTAACAAATAAAATGTAAATTCTCTAGGATAGGAAAGTCAATTTTATCTCAGTTGTTGGAGTTTGCCTTTGGATCTGTCTTTGAGAATTCCGCAACCCAAGTGTTATTGTTTTACACTTAGAATAAATAAGAAAAAAATAAAGTCTCCTGCTTACTTTAAACCCACTAAGCAGATTTGCTTGTCTTCCTAGATGCTGCAGGCAGAGGATGTCTGGTTTCCATCTTTTTCCCTTCCCCATGGTTGTGCATTGTTGGCTTGATCTGGACTTCAATATTCACAGGTGTTCATCTTCCAGCCCAGACCCTTAGAGTGCTTCATGACTCCCACTGTCCATGTGCATCAGGCCAGAACCTTTAATGCACCTTGTTGTGGCATCCTTTGATTAATCTGTGAGGTACACTGAGTGGGAGCAACTAGCAGTCCTCCTACATCTTTGCTGGTCTGGGCGCTTGGCATGCTCAAAGTCCCTTCAGGGCAATTTATTTCCCCTATTAAATTAAGTCTTTCTGGGGACTGCTACCTCTCTGAGCCCCTGCTGCCCCAATTTTATCAGTCTGTGAGGCACCAGGATTTGGAGTAAATTGTGCCCCTTCCCCTCCCTCTTCACTGGCCCAGCAGTGGTGCAGGAGAGTTTCTTAAACAGCAGCTGCAAGCCTGTTTTGAGCAAATTCCCCCTTGGTTTCAGCCAATTGATCTTAACAAGTGCCCAGTTTTTCACACAGCCTAACTCTCTCAACCACTCTGGAGACTATCTGGGTGAGGGTCAGTCATGGCCCAACTCTTCTCCTGTCTCCATGTATCACCCAGTTCCCCAATTTGTTACTGTCCCAGCCAGTGACCACAGTCTCAGAAGGGGAACCCCACATCTGTGCATCTCCCACTGTGTCTTTATCCCCCAGAGACTTCAAACATCCAGGTTTCTTCTGGTGTGGGACTGGCTTCCCTGCTCTGGTGGAGTAGGGGTGCCTGCAAAGTCATAATCACTGATCCTGCTCTCCTCCAAAGCTTCTGCAGCAGCCATATCTCAGGGCAGGTACTAGGGCCCTTACCGTCAGCCTATGCAATCTGTTTTTAGATGTCTTGTGCGATCTTTGGCTTCCAAACTTCATATAAGTTGGGATTCCATTGGCTGTTCACTCTGTTCTTCAGAAGATAAGCTAGATGTCCCAGTTTGGTGCATGAGCAAATGGATCCAGCTCCCATCTACCTGGCCACCATCTTCCCCTACCCAAACTTATAAAAAACTTTTCTACAACAAAGGAAACCATGAACAAAATGAAAAGACCACCCACTGAATGGGAGAGCTTGTTTTCCATTGATACATCTGATAAAGAGTTAATATCTAAAATTTATAAAGAACTTATACCATTCAAACTCCCCCAAATTATGCAGTTAAAAAATTGGCAAAGGACTTGAGTATACATTTATCCAAAGAGGACACACAGATGGCCAATAGACATACAAAAAGATGGCCAATGTCACCAGTCATCAGATAAATGCAAATTAAAGCCACAATTAAATATCACCTCATACCTTACAGAATGGCTACCATCAGTAAATCAACAAAAAAGTGTTGGTGATGATGTGGAGAAAATGGAACCCTTATGCACTGGTGGTGGAAGTACACATTGCTACGGATATTGTGAAAAACAGTATAGGATTTCTTCAAAAATTTAAACATGGAACTACTTATGTCCCATGTTTCCACTCTGGGATATTTTACCAAAAAAACTGAAAACACTAGTGGGAAATAATATATGCACACCTGTGATCACCACAGCATTATTTATAGTAGTCAGTATTTAGAAGCAGCCCAAGTGCCCACCAGTAGATGAGTGGATAAAGAAGATGTGGTATATTTACAGAAGGGTCACTATTCAGCCAGAAAAAAGAAGGAAACCTTTTGCCACAGCATGACTGGACCTAAAGAATATTATGCTAATAAAATAAGCCAGTTAAAGAAAGGCAAATATCTTGTGATTTTACTTATATATGGAAATGAACAAAATAAGCTAACAAACAAAATACAAATAGACATATAGAGATAGAATACAGACTGACAATTGTTAGAAGGAAAGGGTTTGGATGGCTGGGAATAAAAGTGAATGGGTTGAGAAAAAAATCATAGCTATAGATAACAGTATTATAATTACCAGAGGCGAAATAAGGAGGGGGAATGTAGAAGAGGGTGATGGGGGAATAAATGGTGATGGAAATAGACTTGATTTGGGTTAGTGAACACACAATACAACATACAGCTGTATTATAAAACTGTACATATGAAACCTATTTAATTTTAACTAATGTCACCACAATAAATTCAACAAAAATTAAACAAAATAACATAAATGAAGTAAAAAAGTTATGATCTGTGCTCTTTGCAAAAGCTATAAGGCAGATTACACATTTTGTTTATCAAAGGGGTTGCTATTTGAAGGTATTATGCTTCAGTCACATTAAATTTGCTTAAGTGGTTCACCTCTCCAGTCAATGCTATGAGACAATGAGGCACAACATTAGTTAGTTATTGGTTAACACCCCCACCCCCACACACATATATAGACATTTTGTAGACAAAGGTACTTAAACAAAATAGGCCACAGAAGTATGATTATTACATTATTTTCTTCTATCACTTAGGTGACTAATAGTAAATATAAAGGTATAATTAAATTATAACACACTATTTATCACCCAATATCTTTGGAAATTCTGATTTTTAGCTGTCCAGTTAAAGTGTTTATTTCCCATGTTTCAAGATGGAGGTGGAAGTAGATATGCTTCATTTCCTTGCACAACCAAAGGAAAGAAAACAACCAATTCAAAATAAAAAAACAACCAGAACTGCCAGAAAATTGAACTGTATGGAAGTCTGGCAGCAAATGGTTTAAAGGAGAATTATACATTCAGATTGGTAGGCGGGGCAGAGATGGACAGCTGGGGTGGAGAGGGTGCATACCAAGGCCATAGCTGGCATACTGGGTGGTCCCACATTTGCATGCAGATAAACTGGGAGGGACTGGGTAGCAACACAGACTGCAGAACCCAGGGCTCTAGCACAGGAAAATAAAGCCTCAAAATCTCTGGATGTATAAACCAGTGGGGGCTGTGATAGTGGGGGAAACTCCCAGTCTCATAAAAGATTCCATTGAAGGGACTTACAGTATACTAGAATGTACAGAAACCCAACACTTGGTAATCAGCAACAGGCTGCTGAGGAGAAAGAGAAGACTGCAATTTGCTTGTGGGTAGTGGAGGAAATGACTAATATCTGGGAAAGAGCTGGGCGAGCAGCATTTTAGCCCTTCTGATCTCTTCCCCACAAACTGTGCCACAATGCAGTGAAGTGGGTTGTCCCACTCTGTAGAAACCTAAGCCTCCACCACTTACAACCTAACAGGTGCACTGAGACAAAAAATATGGCCCAAATGTAAGAACAGACCAACTCCAGAATAAAGAACCAAGCAATGAGGAGGTAGCCAACCTATCTGATGCAGAACTCAAAACATTGCTAATGAGCATGCTCACAGGAATGATTCAGTAAAAATGCAAAATAAAGGAAGAAGTGGCGGATACACAAAGTGAAATAAAGAAAAATACACAGGGAACCAATGATGAATGGAAAGAAACTAGGACTTGAATCAATGATTAGGAACAGAAGTAAGAAAAAATACTTCAAAAAAATGAGGAGAGACTCAGGAACATCTTGAACAACTTTAAACATTCCAACATCCAAATCATAAGGGTGCCAGAAGGAAAAGAGGAAGAGCAATAAATTCAAAACTTATTGAGAAAATAATGAAGGAAAGCTTCTCTAGTCTGGAAAAGGAAATAGACATGCAGGTCCAGGAAACTCAGAGAATCCTAAAGAATTTGGATCCAAGAAGGAACACACCAAGACAATCATAATTAAATTACCCAAGTTTAAAGATAAGGAGAGAATCTTAAGAGCAGGAAGAGCAAGGAGAGAATTACCTATGAAAAGTTCCCATAAGATTATCAGCTGATTTCTCAAAAGAAAACTTACAGGCAAGAAAGGGTTAGAAGAAAGTACTCAAAGTCATGAAAGTCAAGGACCTACATTCAAGATTACTCTATCTAGCAAAGCTGTCATTTAGAATGGAAGGGCAGATAAAGTGCTCCCCAGATAAGGCATTCATCATCACCAAGCCCTTATTATATGAAATGTCAAAGGGACTTGTTTAAGAAAAAGAAGTTCAAAACTATGAAGATTAAAATGATAACAAACTCACAAGTACCAACAGCTGAACCTAAAAATCAAAAATGAAAACAAACTTAGCAAACAACAAGAACAGGAACAGAATCACAAAAATTAATATCACATTGAGGGTATTGTGTGGGAAGGGGGAAAGGGAAAAAGGTACAGGGAACAAGAAGCATAATTTGTAGGTACAAAATAGACAGGGGGAGGTTAAGAATAGTATGGGAAATGGAGAAGCCAAATAACTTATACATACAACCCATGCACATGAACTCAGGGTGGGGGGAATGCTGGTGGGGGGGAGTGTGCAGGGCATAAGGTGGTAAAGGTGAGAAAAAATGGGACAACTGTATTGTCATAATCAATAAAATACACTTAAAAATAAAAGAGGGGCCAAGATGAAGGTGTAGGAAGAAATGATTTGCTTCCTTGCACAACCAAAAGAAAGAAAACAACCAATTTAAAAACAAAGTACAACCAGAACTGCCAGGAAAACATTTGCATAGAAGTGCAATAACCAAGGAATTGGAGAAACATTCAATCAGATGGCAGGAGGTGTGGAGACAGTCAATGGGGTGGAAAGGACTCAGCAAGGCGGCGATGGCGAACAGCATGGGCAATCCCACATTTATGCTCAGACAAACTTGAGAGAAAGCGGGAGAGTGAAACAGACCTTGAAACCCTGGATTTCAGCATGGGAAACTAAAGGCTCAAAACAAGAGGCTGTGGAAAAGATCTGACAGAATTGTGGTGGCAGGAGAAACTCCCAGCCTCACTGGAGAGTTCATTGGAGAGAGCCACAGGGTCCTAAAACACATAAAAGCCCACCAACCTGTAAAACAGCAACTAAAAGGCACAAATTGCTTGTGGAAAGTGACGCAAGTGATAAAAAGTGGGAAGAGAATAGAGCAAGAAGCATTGTTCCTTCCCTGACACCTCCCTAACACACAGTGCCACAACTATAACAAAGAGTCTTGCCCTGCCCTGGTGAATACCTAAGGCTCTGCTCCTTACACACAACGGGTAAGCCAAGACAAAGAAATATGACCCAGATGAAAGAACAGATCAAAGCCCCATAAAAAAGAATTAAGTGACAAGGAGGTAGCCAAATTACCTGGTGCAGAGTTCAAAACATGGTAATCAGGATGCTCACAGAATTGATTGACCTTGGTTGCAAAATGAAGGAAGAAATGAAAGCTACAAAAAGTGAAATAAAGGAAAATATACAGGGGCCCAACAGTGAAGGGAAGGTAATTGGGACTCAAATCAATGACCTGGAACAAAAGGAAGATATAAACATCCAACTGGAATAGAATGAAGAAACAAGAATTCAAAAAAAAAAAAAATGAGGACAGGCTTAGGAACCTCTGGGGCAACTTTAAATGTTCCAACATCTGAATAATGGGAGTGCTGGAAAGAGAAGAGGAAGAGCAAGATATTGATAATTTATTTGTACAAATAATGAAGAAAAACTTCCCCAAACTGGTGAAGGAAGTAGATTTTCAGGGAGTCCAGAGAGTCCCAAAGAAATTGGGCCCAAGAAGGAGCACGCCAAAGCACATCATTATTAAGCTCTGCAAGATTAAAGATAAGGGGAGGATCTTAAAAGCAGCAAGAGGAAAAGAGAGAGTTACTTATAAAGAAATTCCCATAAGGCTATCAGCTGATTTCTCAAAGAAACTTTGCAGGCAAGAAGGGGCTTGAAAGAAGTATTTGAAGTCACGAAAGGCAAGGACCTCCAGTCAATATTTTCCAGCAAAGTTATAATTTAGAATGGAAAGGGCAGATAAAGTCCTCCCTAGATAAGGTCATGTTGAAGGAGTTTATCTTTCCCAAGCACCTATTATCTGAAATGTTAAAAGAACTTATCTAAGAAATAGATGATCAAAAACTATGAGCAGTAAAATGAGAACAAACTCATAACTATCAACAACTGAACCTAAAAAACAAAAACAAAAACTAAGCAAGCTAGAACAGGAAGGGAATCACAGAAATGGAGACCAAATGGAAGGTTATCAGTAGAGACAGTGAGGGGGCAGAATGGGGGAAATGATACAGGGAATAAGAATAATAAATTGTAGGTACAAAATAGGGGGAGGTTAAGAATAGTATAGGAAATGGAAAAGCCAAAGGACTTACATGTACAACCCATGGACATAAACTGTGTGTGTGTGAGGAGCACTGGAGTGTGAGAAGGGCAATGCAGGGAGGAGAGATATAAAGGGAAGAAAACAATTGGGACAACTATAATAGCCTAATCAATAAAATATATTCTGTTGTATTTTTTAAAATATTTTATTTATTTATTTTTACAGGGGAAGGGAAGGAGAGGAGAGAAATATCAATGTATGGTTGCCTCTTGTGCATCCCCCGCTGGAAACTGGCCTACAACCCAGGCATGTGCCCTGACTGGGAAATGAACCACAATTCTTTGGTTCCCAGGCCCATGCTTAATACACTGAGCTACACCAGCCAGGGAATAAAATATATTTAAAAAAATAAAAAGAGGAAGTTTCAAAACCCCAAATTCCACTAAATATGGAGAGCATATGAGATTAAAATATTTCTGATTAAATATTTTTGTATTAAATTAAAAAGAAAGTTTATATCCCAACTGTCCTTGCATCTAGATGTTTGATGTAACTAAATTCTGGCCACTAAGTTTTAACCAGAAGTTTTTTCAATTTAGTTAATTAACTAACTAAATAATTAATTTTATTGTTGTTCAAGTACAGTTGTCTGTCGTTTTTCTCCCCACCCCAGCCATTCCCACCTCCCTCCCTGATTCCACCTCCCTTGGGTTTCTCCGCGTGTCCTTTACAGCTGTTCCTGAAAGCCCATTACACTTTTCCCCCATTTTCCCCTCCCATCTCCCCTTTGATTACTGTGTTTGTTCTTAATTTCAATGTCTCTGGTTATATTTTGCTTGCTTGTTTGTTTTTTGATTAGATTCCCTTTAAAGGTGAGAAACACAAATCCAAAAGAACCTATGGACCCCAATGTTCACAGCATCACAATTTACAATAGCCAAGTGCTGGAAGCAACCTAAATGCCCATCAGTAAATGAATGGATCAAAAACCTATGGTACACTTATTTCTTTTTCTTGCCTGATTACTGTTGCTAGGACTGCCAGTACTTTGTTGAATAGGAGTGGTGAAAGTGGGCATTCTTGTCTTGTTCCTGATCTTAGTGGGAAAGCTCTAAGTTTTTGCCCATTCAGTATGATGTTGGCTGTAGGTCTCTCAAATATGGCCTTTATTATGTTGAGGAATTCTCCCTCTATTCCCACTTTGCTGAGAGTTTTTTTTAATCAAAAAATGGGTGCTATACCTTATCAAATGCTTTTTCCACATCTATTGATATGATCATGTGATTTTTGTCTTTGCTTTTATTTATGTGATGTATTATGTTTATTGATTTGGGAATATTGTACCACCCTTGCATTCCTGGGATGAATCTCACTTGGTCATGGTGTATGATCTTTTGAATGTGTTGCTGGATGTGGTTTGCCAGTATTTTGTTGAGGATTGTAGCATCTATGCTCATCAGCAATATTGGCCTGAAGTTCCAGAGACACATGAAAAGATGCTCAGCATCACTAGCCATCAGAGAGACGCAAATTAAAACCACAAGGAGATACCACCTCACACCCATCTAATGGCCAACATAAACAAACAACAAACAAGTGTTGGAGAGGATGCAGACAAAAGAGAATGCTAGTGTACTGTTGGTGGGAATGCAGACTGATGTAGCCACTGTGGAACAGTTTGGAATTTCCTCAGAAAACTAACAATGGAATTGCCTTTTGACCTAGCAATTCCCTTATTGGGATTATACTCAAAGAGCTCTGAAACACCAATCCAAAAAAAAGCTATGTATCCCAATGTTCATAGCAGGACAATTTACAATAGCCAATGCTGGAAGTAATCTAAGTGCCCATCAGCAAATAAGTGTATCAAAAAAACTATGGTACATTAACATAATGGAATTCCATGCAGCAGAGAGAAAGAAGGAGCTCCTACCCTTTGCAACAGCATGTATGGAACTGGAGAGCATGATGCTAAGTAAAATAAGCCAGATCGTGAGGGACAAATACCATATGATCTCACCTTTATCAGAAACCTAATCAACACAAGAAAAAGGCAAATGAAATATAACCAGAGTCACTGAAAATAAGAACAATCTAACAATAGCTAGAGGGGAGGGAGAGGGGACAGAGGGAAGAAGGGTTTTCAGGAACTACTATAAAAGACACATGGACAAAACCAAGATGGGGGTGGAAGCAAGAGAAGGAGGTGGGTTTGGAGGGGGGAGGGAAAGAAAAAAATGAAAAAATACTTAGGAATAAATTGAATCGAGGAGGTGAAAAGTCTACCTTTGTATTTTTTGATATTTTTTTTTTGTTATTTTTACCTATTAGACCTCATCCTATATTAAAAGAAACATCTTCTTTGTGTTATATATTACAATATATTAATTGTCATGCCACTTTTACCTTGCTTATGCTGTATTTTACCATGCAGAATTTAAGAAATATTGTAGTTGATTATGTCATTTTATAAATTTGAAAATATGTGTAACATCTACAGCAGCATTTCTCAGTATAAAATTGAAAAATTGAATAAGCCAAATGGGGTAGGTTCAAGGGTGGGAGGTGGGGATAGGTGGGGTAGGGGGCTTGGTTGGGGGTAAATGGAGACAACAACACTTGAACAACAATAAAAAATATAAAATATTGTGGATTCTTCCTTTTTTACATCCATCATTCTAATCTAGGTGGAGTGTAAAGAATTAGGTTAGAATTCTAACTTAAAAAATTTTAAGATAGCTTCTCAGTTCTTTAAACACAATTTTGTAAGAAATTGAATTTATTTTACAAATTTACCCTGTACTGTAGGGTAAATGTAAAGGATGGATTACAGTAATTATGCACAAGAAGCAGCATTTTTTACACATTCATCTAGTGAGCAACAGGACAGCTTAAGTGAACCATATTTTTAAACATATTTAAATCCACTTTCTATAGTTGTAAGAATAAATAACTTTTCTTCTTAAAATATTTGAGTATTCTTTAGTGGTATGTTTATACAAGTGAATAAAACAGAATATTGATACTTTCCAGGGCCTATCCAAGGTTTTTTATTGAGATGTAAGTGCTAGGTGGTCTGAAAAGTTCAGTGGGTAACTATTGCCCATAATCTTAGCACACTGTATATATTGATGCAAGGTACTTAAAAAGTATTCCAACTTAAACTTAGAAGATGGCGAGAGAGTAGAAGGGAGCGGATTTCACTTCCCCCTACACCCAGGAGGAAAAACTGGCTAATCCATGGAGGAATAGAGCAGACAGACAACAGTACTGCAGCCTATTTGAAGATAAGAGTCCACAAAACTGTAGCAGAAACTGAAAAACCAGAAACCAGATGGTAAGAAGGATATTTCAGGACAGTAAGGTCCCAGAGACCAGTGCTGGGACCGGGGTGAGTTTGTAGCCCCAGGCCCCATGCCCAGAATGTGCGCTGGGTCTACCACAGACTGCTTGAAAGTGGAGGTCCTTCTGCAGTACCTGGGAGAGAGGTGAATAACCTGCTCCCTCCCTCCCCAACAGACCAGGGTTTCAGCAACACCAGCAGAGTTCTGGTCATGGGGAGGGAAATAAGGACAAAGAGGCAAGGCACAGGGCCATGATTACTCACAGAGTCTGTGGTCCCAGCTTGGGAGAGCTGAGAGAGAGGCAGTTACTCAATGACCCCAATAGTCACCTGGCTGGCTGGAGGATTGGGCTACACAGGGTGCCAGGCTTGAATAGGAGGAATTTATCAAACAGAGGGGCTGTGGAATCTGCTGTGACAACCCTGAAGCT
>PVKM010049439.1:0-10944 GCA_004027735.1 Carollia perspicillata
ATGCCCAGCTGCTTCTCATTTGTCTGAGAGCAGGGACTTTCTGTGAATGCATAGGGAACAGGGATGTGAGTGAAATCTCACCCAGGACCTGGTGTGCTAACATTCTTGTGTTTTCTTCTGGGGAAGCCCTTTTTTGGAAGAAGCCACTCCTGAAAGTTTGTTTACCCGGACTGAAGGTAGGCACTAGGCATTTTAAACCAAGCTAGCCATACAGACCATCTTTTGCTTTTTAGGTCTGAGAACAATGTGCTGAGATGAGTCATGGTGTTTTATCACTTTGACTCGTTCTTCCAAGTGTTCTTTTTCATACACTGAGCACAAACAAATGAGCTCCCTTTACTCCTTTCATACCCACAGATAAAGAAGAATGAGCCCAAACATTATATATAACTCTGTTAATTAGAATGTAAGTGTGAGTAATAGCAACAACTGTGCTTTATTTACAACTTCTACCTGGTGGTTGCTAGACCGAGTGATTTAACTAACAATGTATTATTCTATGCAGCCATCACATTGTCCATTTGTGGCTCTCCATTCTTTAAATGGCCAAGCCAATGATATTCCCACATCCTTGCTTCATATTATCTCTTGTCGTCTCACTCACATACTCACAATGTGTTTGTGAAAATTCTTTTTCCTCTCCTTCCCTTTCTATCTGGGTTCAGGCCTTCATATATATATATAGGTTTTGTCCCCTCTGTCACATGAAGGCCTTCTCTGTCAGGCTTTCTAATCAACCCCTCACGCTTTGCTGGGCTTGTTCTTCATTCTCTTAATTTCCTCTTTTCAGAACCCTGCTTACTCTTATTTCTTCTGCTTCAGCCAGTCTTAGAGCATCCTTCAATATTAATATACATGAAAGCTACCCGAATCAAGACACTTTTGTTAATGTTATAGAGAAAGTTGTCATTCACAAATGGTAATTTATTATCAATAATTTACATTCAAACTCAAGACTGATTATCAATTTCCAATGAAAACTGTTAACCCCAATCATCCTCTGAGAAATATTTACCTTGGAGGAAGGACCTGCCATTTCATCTAGACTGTTGTACAGCAGAACGGAATTTGAAGTACAAATTACCACTCGATGTGGAGGTCACACCAGAGGCTTGGGAACAGGAAAGTGGTCTGACTTGACTCTCTTCTCAGAGTTTCACATTTGTTTTTCTGCTTTGGAATTTTAGTGCCGTAAGGGGGAATAGTATCTACTACACTAAGAGAGTAGAAGAATTTCGTGCGAGTACAAGGATTGTAAAGGGTGTTTAATATACTAAGTAAGGTCTGAAAATTGGTTATATAAATCCTCAGTGAAATTCCAGAAATTTTTCTTTTTTTAAAATATTTTATTTATTTATAGAGGGGAAGGGAAGGAGAGAGGGAGAGAAATATCAATGTATGGTTGCCTCTCATGCATACCCCGCTGGGAACTGGCCTGCAACCCAGGCATGTGCCCTGACTGGGAATCGAACCACGATCATGTAGCTTGCAGGCCCACGCTCAAACCACTGAGCTACGCCAGCCAGGGCACAGAAATTTTTCATAAAATGTTTTATTTAAGGGGAGAGTTATAAAATGTGGATTTAAAATATGTGTGTGGAATGGATTGGACACTATTTTCTAAAATATTATTTAAGAGTCTATATAATGGTAATATATAATTACTTTCTTTTATCCATTAGTGTCCTCACTAATAGTGGTTGATTTATTTGTTTAATTTGGTTCACACAAAACTGAAGGTTACATATAAGCTTTTATGCTGCATATAACCTGGGCCTAAATACAGAAGCAATTTTATATGTATTTTTCTACTTGTAGCCCAATTAACCTGAATGACAAATCAGGAATGCACCAGTAAAATCTGGTCTGTAAACTGTCTCATGTCACATGATAATCATTAATGCATTAATGCTAATTTTAATATAACTATTGTAGTTATTAACTATAGAAAGAAAATAAATGATAGAATAATAATAATAATAGTTACTTTTATTGAGTGCTTCCAATATACCGGGAACTATGCTAAATGTTTTATGTTCATGGTATAACAACTATTATTATTCCCATTTTATAGATGTAATCATGCTGTTTTTGATTATTCCTTAAGTGTGGTCTGATTTCTTGCCATATAAAATTTGAGTTTATTTGAAACTTAGATATCAAGGTTTTAGAAAACAGGACACATGCTTATGAATAATTTTTTACTTCATAAATTTTAAAATACTTGAGTTTTGATTTATATAAAGAATTCACTATAAAATAAAAAATTTATCCACAAAATATTATCAGATTCAAAAAATAAGCCATATATAAAGCCATTTAAACTTGTTAAACCTCAGAAAATGTTATTATTAATAATATATTCATATCACATGTACTGTACGATAATAATGTGTTATAGTGTTAACAAATGCTGGGCTTTCCTTCGCAGGAAATAGCAGGATGAGGGAGGACGCCCTTCTGCTGTAGATGCGACATGGGTCATGAGCTGACTTCAGGGAGAAGCTGAGTCAGTTCTGAGCCGTCTATTATTTTTTTTTTTGTGACAGATTCCCCTTGTGATTAGTTCAGGTTATACAATGAAATTCTTCTGGTGGAAAGCTAACCACTCAGTGACATCAAATCTTCACACGCTTCTCTAGAACTACTTACACCGACCAGCCCAGGCTGTGTGTGATTTACAATTCATATAACATTGATTTATACTGAAGATACATTTTATGAGAAACTTAAAATTATATTCACTTTAAAATAGAGATCAATTAAACTTTTTTTCCTTCTTTAAATAACTAATGAGTGTAATAGTCTCATGGAAAGAGGGAGGCCTGTACCTCCTATGGGGACCTTAATGAGCAGCTCACCCACTGCCACTATGTGAACTTCAGGCCCGCTGAGGAAACACTGCCTGGAAGAAGAGAAGAGCCAGCATCTCAGTCAGACCCACAAGTTACCGAGGAAAGGTCCTACGTTCTTTCCCTCTGTTTTCCTCCAGTGACTGTGCCTGAAGGCATGAGATTTGGGCGTCTGACATATGACTAGTTACCACCAGATACCACCTGGGGTATGGGAGGTGGCATTAAATACAGCATGGGTGTTTAACTGAAGACATTTCATAAATCACAAGTATATGAGTACAGCATTTTTACTGTCATGAAAAACTGCAAACAAACGTACATCACAAAAAAGTATCTGCTATAAGATTCTACTGGAAAAATTAGAAGACCATATTCTGAACATTAACAATGGTTATCCCTTTTTGGAAAGATAAATGTGTGATTTTAAATTTCAATAATAAGAAAAAGAGTTGAAGTTATTTTAAAATCATTTAGGGGATTAGTTCACATGGTCCAAGAGATAAAAATATTCCATATAAACTCAAAATTTATAAAGATATTCTCTAAGAGTCAGAATGCCCAAATCGTATCTATGTATGTATATATTCATAGCTGATCTCTTCCATATAAGATTTAAAAGGTTACCATATAGATTTAGTAAGGATTATGTATGCATTGTCCCAAACAAAATGATAATATCTCTGTATTTTTAAATAAAATATTTCTTGGCTAGCATATGCATGGACATTTTGCTTTCCCCCAAAATACATTAATTTTATTTTATTTTTTAAATTTCAAAACAATCACAAACCTATGGAAAAGTAGAAAGTATAGTGCAAAGGCTTCCCCTAACCCCACCCCCAACCAGGAGTGAGTGCATTTCACACCCTATGTCCCGTAATTCCCAGTTACTTAGTCCATTGCCTACAGATGAGGATGTTCTCCTGCAGGACCACGAGTGTCGTTGAGACCTGACGACCGTCTCATTTTCAGAATCTGTTCAGTTTCCTTGTCACAGCAATGCCGTCCATAGCAAAAGGATTTATTTCAAGATCACACACAGAATTCTGTTGTGACTTTTTAGTTCATTTAAGTCTGGAATATTTTCCTTTACCTTCCTTGACATTTTTGAAGATTATAGGTCATTTATTTTGTAGAATGTGATCTCATTTTGGGTCTGTCTGATGTTTCCTCATGGTCAGATTATATTTAGGTTATGCACCTTTGACAAAGCACTTGTTTTCAATGCCAAAAATGTCTTTTCTGATATCAGAATTCTAACTTGTTTCACACAAGAAGGCTGTACTCTGCACTTCGTTTTCCATATGATTTCATCCTATGCACGTAACTTTGACATCATTTTTGACCTTAACCCAGCCTGTTTTCTGCATGAATTGTGGCAGGAGGTCTTGTAACTGATTGTGCTTGTGGTCCAGCTTATGTTTCCTCAACCTCAACATAACTGACATTTTGCACTGGATAATTCTTTTCTGTGAGGGCCTGTCCTGTGCATTGTAGGACATTTGTCATTATATACTCTTGACCTATACCTGTAGCATTTCCCACTCAAAGTTGCGACAACCAGATATGTGTTTAGGCATTGCCAAATATCCCCTAAGGGATGAAATTGCCCCTATTCGAGAACTCCAGGTATAGGTTATTTCTGTTACTGGCCTGAGCTCTGTTGGTATTCAAATCCTCATGAAACAAAACTAGAATCGTTTAAGGCAATTTTTGTCTTCCATTTAACTTCCATCTTCCTTTAAATATAACCAGAATATTTTAACAGTTCTGACAACCACATTCTAACCATGGTATATTCTTTAATACTGAATATACCTAGTTCTAAGTTAAGTTTCCAGTGGACCCTTGGCAGGACATAAGACTTACTTGACTTAAGGTGCCATTTTACTAGTAAGCACCAGTCTTGGTAAGCACTTCACTTTAAAGACAAACACCCCCCCCCCCATTTCTCTGGTGTTTTCATCTCTTTAATGTTGTTCACCTTTCAAATTCTATTTAAAAAACCAAAAACATAGGTACCCTACACTTTCCTTCATTATAAATGTGACTTTATTATTCCATCGTTCTCTTTGTTCCTTAGAGGCACTTATTGTTTGGTCTATACATTTTGACAAATAATTATTTTCCATTTAGCACTCAGTTGTTTGTTTACTCATTTTCACCTTTTTGTTTTGTATACCTACCTAACTGTAAGTTCTTGAAGATAGAGGTACAGCTCTTTTGTATTCCCTAAAACCCTGATGCTGGCTAAACTCAAACATTAGATTCAATTTAACTGCTTATGTTGGAAGTGGTTAAGAACTGAGTATTTTAGGATATGACAGATTCCTACCAAACTGACCTCTAGAAAGTGTAGAGAAGAAATTCACCATAACTACTTTTCTAGCAATTCATATTTGTTAGTCATCTGCCTTAATATTCTCACGAAGCGAATGGAAGCTGTTCCCGTTCTGTAAATGCGCAGGTAGGCTAGGCGCAAGCGCACTAATGTCGTGCGACTGATGCTCTGACTTGGGCCGCCTACCCAGAGAAGTCCTAGTCTCCCCCACAGTATTTTTATTTTGTGAACAAAAATGTGGTCAATTTCCCGAAATTGATTTTCCAAAATCAACATTTTCGGAAGGATGGGCTCCAGATGTATGTCAACATGTAAATTACCATGACAATCAGCTGTATTTTTCTTCTAGTTGGTAAGTTTGGTTAATTAAAACACATTATGGCCTTCTCAAAAGCAGTTTTTACTTTTTACAAAGTCCAAGGTACTCATAATTTTTTTAATTGATAACATTTCTACAAATTTTGACAAATATTGAGTTCTTACAAGATTTAGTTGTTATCATGACCAAGTATTCAGAAGAGAACAAACATATTGACAAGAAAAAAAGTTTATTTGGGGATTAGTGAGAAAAAGATACTTTATTAAAGTTAACTACAAACCAAGGGATTCTTCCAGTTCCAAATTGGTAAGCTTCATTGCAGTGCCTATAATGTTTCAAGAATAAATATACTTTTTGAGAATAAAACCTAAATGTATGTAAATATGTTTAATTATTGCAGATGTTCAGTAAGTAACTCAGATGAAATTCTTCTTTAATACATACATAATGAAATTGGTTTGAAAATATCCTAATAGTAGACTGTTGTTTTTTAGAAGATAGGAATAGCTCTTAGTATTTTAATAAACTCAGAAGAACAAGTATCTTCACCAAGGTAGTATTTTTTTACTTGCCATGTAGTGTTCTGTGATCTTAAATACCAGTATTATTCTGTCTCATATAGTGATTGCGGGCTTGGGGCTTGGGCCTGTTAGTCAGTTCTATACCTGGGAAACTGACCTTCCATTCGCCTCATCCTACAGTGAGCTCAGAAACATGCTGGGGTTTCACCAGTCACATTTGTTCATAGGTACTAATCTAAGACTCCAAAACACAGAGATTGAAAGAAACAGTGCATTGTCAAATTCAGTTTTGGGGCTGTATTTTTACTTTTTTCTATAACTATTTCAGTATTTTCTTACCTTTCTATAGTTTATACTTATTAAAGTTTATACTCTTAATGGAAGGAAATGAAGGCAGGAGGGTGTAAAACACCTTAGAATTAGCAAGTGTCAGTGTCTTAAATGGCCACAGTAGAACTGGGTAACTTTATGGAGGCCCCAAACCCAGGAAGTCTGGGACAGTCACTGAGAGCTTCTGGTTGCTCTGCTATGCACAGTAGTCTTCAAGCTCTTCAATTCCTGTATTCTTAACTTACATATAGAAGCTAAAGGACTATAAATCCTTTGCTTGTTCTTACTGAGATCTTTCTGAAATTGATCACTTTTGTATTTGAAGGACTTTGTGGTCATTAAAATTTATCTGAGAAACTATTAAGGCAGGGAAAGCACTTAAGATTCAATTTCTACCTATATTGTACTTGGCTTTTTTAAATTAAAAATAGTAATGACTTTCAAGAGAGACTCCACAATTTTCCTGTTAGTGTGATATGCTGGACTCAGTGTTTCCATTTTAATTGTAAAAGTCAACTTTCCACTCATTGCTTTTCCATTGCTGATAAAGAACTTTCTTTTTCTTAAAATCCCATCAAAGATTTAGTGATTTTTATTTGGATTTTGTTTTCACTATTCATTTATTTGACACATTTCAAAGGTTCTACAACGTTATTATGTTATAAATACGCATTCTGTGGGTAGCAAAGCAAATTCAGAGGTAGTCCTTCTGCAGAGCTCTTGTATCAAGTTCAAAAAAAAGATCTCAAATTTAGTCAGTTTGAAAGTAGCTAGACCTGACTTCGTACCCAAACTCTATTGACTTGAAAAGGCCTATGCTCTCCTGTGCCCATAATCTTCCCCAGAGAGTATAGACCTTAATTAAAAGGTAGGAAAATATTGAAGTGGGTGATGAGAAAAGAAAGGTAGAAATATGGCTAACAGACTTTGGGGTTTGGAAATGTGCTATTTTTTTCAATCTCTGTGGGGCTTGAGATGGGTGTTTTGATAGCAGTAGGATTTATGATGTCTTCATATTATGTCTCTGTGACCAATATATGTTTTGTGGAGTAATTTGATGCTTTTAATTCTTTAAATATTTCTACTTAAATAAATCCCTTCAGCCCATTAACCATAGTTAATGTTTTCCCACTGGTTTGTACATGTCATAGTTAAAGACCAATGTAGACTAATAGGGAAGGAGAAAAAAAAATTAGTACATTCATGAATTGTTCTCTAGTCTCACTTTAGACAAGTTAATTTTCCTTAAATTATCAGGTTCTACCTTAATCATAGGCCATTTGTGGTTATCAAGAAAGAAATGTTTATATGTTTGGTTCTTCATGGTTTTCCATTTCACACCAAAAGCCAAATTGATGCCATCCTTGAACATCCTATCACAAAAGAGTCTATTTGGGAACCAAAAGTCTAAAAAATGGAAAATTCTTAAATTATAAAAAATTTCTTCGATTAATATATTAACATTGAACAAAGACTTGAGAAAGACTATTTTGTTAAATTAACATTTAAATATTATGATTGCGTTAGGAGGGTGACTCTTGTTTCCAGAGCAATCATATTAGACATTAAAGAGCATTATGTGACAGCATCCTGGGTGGGTTTCAAGCTTCACCCAAAACAACCACACGAGATAAAGCCCCACCCAAGATTACCTTTTATATTTTTAAGACCAGAGGGTAAAGTATATGGTATAACATGCGCTTTCTTTGGATGCTCTAGTACTATGAATGGAAAAAAGAATAGCTTATATAAAGAAATAGCCTAGGTTTTTATGAAGTCTGTTGTTTCATTGATTTCACCAGTTTAAAGTAACTTTGCTTACAGTACTTAATATGACTTTGTCTCTTATTTTCTATACTTAGGACATATATTAAAAATGATTAAAAATTACTTTAGTATGAAAAAATTAAAACTTAGATCAAACTGAAGTAGCCTTGATTATATCCCTCTCCAATGCCTCCTATCTTAGTCTTTTCTCTAGAAACGGTCACTACTAACAATGTAATGTAGGTTTCCAGACTTTTTTTCATGGGAATAGAAAAGATATGTATATGTGTATATATTTTAACATAAATGATATATCTGGTATTTCACTTAACAATATGGCTGAGATAATTTTTCATGTCAGTACATGTAGGTCTACTTCTTTTTAGAAAATTGCGACATGGTCTTCCATAGAAAGAGTATACAATTATTTATTTAACCATTCCTGTTTTTATAAATATTTGTTGCTTTGAATTTTTCACTGTTACAAATAACATTGCAATGAAGATCCTTGTACGTGTTTTGGGGGACACAAGGTTTAAGTGTCTCTCTGGGGTAGATACTAACTTTGAGATGCTAACTTTGGGTTATGCAAAATGATCTCTAAAGTGGCTGTACTTGTACCTGTTTTTCTTCCTGCTGTGTTGAGTGTGCACATTGATTTTGAGGTTTCTCTGTTAAAATGAGGTCGAGCACCAGTTTATGTAGATCTTGACAATTTTTATTATTTCTTCTGTGGATTATCAATTTATATCTTTGGCCCATTTTTTCAATTAGATTGTTTCTCTTTTATTTAAATAACTTGTTAACTCTTATGCTCATTATTTTTTTTTTTTGTTGCTTGTTCTCTTTAACTTTTAAAGTACTTTGGCCATTCAGGTATTTTAAATTTTCATGTAGTGAAATTTATAATATTTTATTTTATGATTTTGGCTTTTTTTTGTGCATTATTCTCAGGTGGCTTTCCTGACTCAAAGTTTTTATATATTTACCTGCATTTTCTTCTAATAACTTATTATCATGTTAAAAATTTAAGTCTTGTTTGTAATTTTTGAGTGGTGTAAGATAATGACCTGACAGCTTTCTCAAATGGTTAGCTAGGTGTCTTTGATTTGAAATACTATACCATTTTTTCCCAATGATCTTGAAATTCCATTTTTATTATGTTTCATATATATATGTTCATATATAAACATGACAATTTATCCTTTGAACAAAAATATTAGTTTGATTCATTGATTATTCCCTATTTTACAGACAAGGAAACTGAGATGCAAAAATATTAAGTAACTTGCCCAGTGACATACTGGAAGTGGTGGAACAAGATATCAAACTCAGGAGTCTAGTTTAGACTCTGTTATCTTAATGTCTACACTCCATAAAATTTGCACTTGTATGTGGGCTCATTTCAGGACTCTATTCTGTCTCTTTACACTATTTGTGTATTTCTGCGTTAATATCTCATAGTCCTAATAACTATAGACACATAACACGTTTGATATCTATTAGGACAGGCTCCTTCTCTTTGTATTCCTTTTTTAGAAAAAAAGACTTTGGTTACCATCGTTTATCCAATCTATATAAAACATGGACAACAGCGTGGTAATTGCTGGGGGTGGGAGGTACAAGGGGACTAAATGGTAATGGAAACATATAATAAAGTTAAATAAAAAAATTAAACATAGAATTTTATTAAAATTCTATTTGTACTTTGAATATGATTGCATAGAGATTACATATTAATTTGAAAAAATTTACATTTCAAATATATTTAGGTTTTTACTTATAAATGTGGTATATTTCTTCCCTTCCCAGCACATATTTTTTTCAGTTGTTTTGTAAAATTTTTCCACAGAAGCTTTATTTATTTTTATTACTTTTATTTCTAAGGACTTTATAATTTAATTTCTGTTTCTATTGGGAATGTGATATTTTTCCTCTAATTACATTTCTAAAACATTGATGCCAATATATAGAAAATTTGTGAATTTCTTATGTTGATTTTGCATCTTGCCATCTTACTGAACCCCCTTCTCAGTTATAGTAGTTTTTCATTTGATTATCTTTAATTTTCTAGGTGGAGAGTTTATCCTGTATAATTAATAGTAGTTTGTCTCATACTTTCCAATATTTATATCATTTAATATTGACTTGTGTATTTAATCCCATTGGCTACGACATACAGTCTGATATTGAATATTAGTGGCATTTTTGTTTTGTTCCTGATCTTAAAGACAGAATTTCTAATAAGTATCATGTTTGCTGTTTTAGGGGCAGATGCCTTTTATCAAATTAAGGAAGTTTCTTATTGTTTTTAGCTTTCAAACACACACACACACACACACACACACACACACACACACCCCTCCACAACTGAGTCTTTGGTGTATCTTTGAAATTATTTTTTAAAATAATGTCTAAGTGAATTACACTGCTTGCTCACTATTAGAAAAATCTATCTTTGCATTCCTGGAATAAACTTTCCCCAACCATAATGCATAATTATTTTAATAAATTGCTGAATATGCATTTCTAATATTTTATTTAGCATTTTTACATCAATGTTTGGGAGACTGGCTTATAGTTTTCTTTCCTTATGCAGTCTTGTTTTGAATTTTTAGAAAGCGATGACATATACTTAACTTGGTAGCTTCCCATATTGTTCCATTTTGTTTGTTTAAAATATAAATTTCTATTTTAAAAAAGTTGGTAAGAGTTGCCTACAAAATTTTGTGGGCCTGGTAATTTTTTGGGGGGGAGTTATGTTTGAATAATGTTTTGAGTTTTTCCTGCCTTTGTTTGCTGGCTTAATTT
>PVKM010049440.1:0-10944 GCA_004027735.1 Carollia perspicillata
GGGGCGGGGGAGAGGAAGGAGTGCTGACAGGTATGGTTTTCTTTCGGAGGGAGACCAAAATGTTCTGAAGTTGATAGCAGAGAGAGTGGTACAACGTTTGACCAAAATCCCGGAAATGGACATGGAGAAGGGCTCATCTTCTGGTGGGCGAATTCCATCTCCACTTCTAACACCTCCATCCCTGGTTCCCACAGAGCTACGTCATGTTACAAAATCCTCCACTGTGGCCTAAAAGTAGACATTCCCTCTCTTGGTGATTGCCTGGGCCTCATGGAACAGGCATCGGTCAGAAGCGTATTTAGTCCCAAATAACAGAAATCCCTCCTGCAGCCAACGCGCATGCTGGAGCGGCCAGGGAGTCAGGCGGGCAAGACACGTGGCGAGCCAGGGCCCCAGCCACCGCCGTGACCTCCTCCTCCGCCCGGCCCACTAGCTGGGGTTTCACTTCCACATCGGGTCCCCCTCCTGGGCCCCGATGGGGGTCCGCCACTCCGGCTGCTTCCTCATTCCAGGCCGAAGGCAAAGAGTATTTCCTGGCAGCACATGGGGACCGGTGAGGCTCCCCTTTCCCGGAAGCCCCGGCATCAGCCCCCTGGGGCCTCCCTAGGGGCTGGCGGGGAGGCTGGGAGCTTCGGCCAGAACTCAGCGCGCCCGCACGGCAGACACAAAAAAACGGTGAAGGCTAAATCCCTCACCAGCACATCAGGGTTCAGTCCCACGGAGATGTGGGATCTCCCTCCCGGAGACACAGAGGAGAAGAGTCTGAGGTACCACCCACACCTCACTGACTTCAGACGTTCACAAGCTAAAGTCAGTGTCAGAGATGAAGTGTTACCATTTCCGACCTCGGATTGCAGCTTCCTCAGCTCGTGAGGGCCATGGGAACCGTTGCTATCCTGGTGGCAGTGGTGGCGAGAGCGCTGTTTCAGTTGGCCCCAAGTCACGGAATGAATGCACAGCTCTGACATAAAGGCTACACAGTAACTGCTGTTCGACCTCGCAGACCGAGACCGTTGCGGCTACTCTGGTCTGCCGCGGTTACGTGAAAGCAGTCACGGTATGTGAATGAATGGGAGCGGCTGTGTTCCGATAAAACTTTATTTACAAATACAAGGGGGGGGCCAGACTGGACCCATGAGCTGCATGTCGGGGTTTGTTCCCCTTTTCGTGTGTTTTTCTCTTTCCTTTATTTTAATTACATTGATAATACGATCTCATACTAGTTTCAGGGGTACAGCGTAGTGACGACACATTTATATACCATACACGCCGATCTCCCCGGTAAGTCTAATAACTGTACATCTCCATGCACGTCATTACAGTGCAAGCTGTGGAGAGTTTGAAGATTCCTGAACGACACACTTGCGAAAGAATGAATTTGACTCTGTGTAATCGACATCTCCATATACAAAACCAAAAGGATGAAGTAGAAAAAAATAGACTCCAGAAAAGAAAAAACGGTTGTTCTTTTGACGTATCTGAAATGAGATTTTATCAAAAGAACGGAGGTATTTTATTGTCTGGGAGAGGGATCTGCCGATGGTAATTGCACCATAGGTGAGCCAGATTTACAGGAACTTAAACAGAGAATTTTACACTTGACTTTTGAGGATTCCTACTGACCTTGAACAGCATGGGTTTGAATTGTGCAGGCCCACTTCGATGTGGGATTTTTTCAATAAGTACACATAGTACTGCAAACGTAGTTTCTCTCCGTATGACTTTCTTCACAACATTTTCTTCCTCTAGGTTACTTATTGTAAGAACGCAGTACATAATACCTGTGACATACAGAATATGTCCCCGTCGACTTTACTTTCTCGTTGAGGCTTCCGGGCAACAGCAGGGTATTGGTCCTTAAGCTTTTGGGGGAGTCGAAAGTCAGACGTCGATTTTCAGCTGCGCCTGGTGTCAGCACCCCGAATCTTCACGTTGTCCCAGGGTCGACCGCATCTCAATGACTCGCTTGAAAAACGCAACTCAAAGTGGTGTAGCGTGACGTCTGTCCTTGACAAAGCCACCTCCGGCTGGCCGTGCCCCATGTCGACGCCCCAGGACCGAGCTGTTTGTTTTCGTGCCGTGTGGTTCAGGGACGTGCGTTTCAGACTCGGCGTATTGCACTTGTAGCTCTTTGTCACTCGCTGCTTTGATGACGAAGCCGTCATCGTTGTCGGACATAGACTGCAAAGCCGGTCTTTTGTTCTCTTCTGTTAATAATGGTGCAGACGAGCCCTGGACAAGTAGACCAGTGCGTTACAGCGTCGTCCTGATACACCAAGGTTTCAGGTTTGATCCCTGGTCAGGGCACATTCAAGAAGCAACCAATGAAGGCATCAGTAAGTGGAACAACAAATCAATGTTTCTCTCTCTCTCTGTCTTTCTCTTTTCTCCCTCTTCCTCTCTCTCTCTAAAAAGCAATTAAAAAATTTAAAGATAATAATGACACAAACAAAGCATCTCTGAGGCTGTTAAGCCACCAAAATTGAAAGAGGAATCAAACTCTTGGGAATGAGAAAATGAACACTCTCAAGGGAAAAACCAAATGACGCAGGATCATTCCAAATCAGCACTCACCGGCCGGCACTGAGACTTCCGCACTGGTGCAGGCAAAGGGATGGGGGTGTCGCTGTGCGCGTGGAGATGCAGGCCGTTCACACGCCACGCCACCAGCCTCCAGCACGTGGGCTTTTCCCCTTGTCGGGAATCCATCCCGGAGCACGGTGCTCCTCGGACCTTTCGGCAGGGCAAACCCACTTCTGCACCAAAGGTAGCGACTGAGCGGGCGGAATTTTCCGTGAGAAGTTCCTTCCTGCACACACATCCATCCTTCAGGCCGTGTGTGCAGAGGGGCGGCTGTCGTGCTGGGCAGGGCTCCAGAAAGACCAGCAAGACGTGAGCGGCCCCGGCGCAGCGTGTTCTGTTACCCTGGAGGCCGTGAAGCCCTCAACCACCGCAGGCGATTCCGGTTGCAGGAGGCGGCATCGAGTGTGGCGGCAACGGCCTGTCCCTCTGAAGCACTGCTCCTCGGAAAACACGATGGAAAGAGTCATGCAAGGGGAGAAGTACACACACGGTTCCCCTTCCCCTCTCCTAAGTCTTGTGTCACCACCAAGAGGCAAGCACTGTTTTCTTCTTTTTTTTTTTTTCCAAAAGTACTCACCCAGGACATGCTTATTGATTTTACAGAGGGGGCAGAGAGAGAGAGAGAGAAACATCAATGTGTGAGCGAAACATCGATCGGTTGCCTCTCCTTCACGCCCCCACCAGGGACCAAACCCGCAAGCCAGGCTTGTGCCGGGGTTGAGAATCGAACCCACGACCTTTAGGTTCACGGGATGACGCTCCAACAGAGGGAGCCACAGCAGCCACAGGTGAAATTTTCTCTCTTCAAATGTGCCGATCAAGGGAATGTTGATTTTTGCTCTGTGTGCGAGTGTGTGTGTGTGTTGTTTTCGCTACATAACTTGAGTTTAACATTCCTAAGAAGGATTCAGAGTCAAATAAAGGTGACACGGACCGTCAGAGTTCATTTCTGCAACAATGCGGGTCTCAGTAACCATCAGAACATTTGGAAGACAGAATTGCAATGTGCCTTCCCCAAGCAGAAGATGAACTTGGGTGGAACGCACAGTCACTTTTTCCATGAGTCATTTCCGGCAACCAGACCTAAATAGCCCCATGACTCTCTGCCCGGGAGATACCCACAGGCGAGTGGACAAGAGTTCGTATAGCGTGGACCGGACTCGATGCACGTTCACGTCGGGACGGGAGGTTCTCACAGTCAGGATCCCACAGCGGGGCCACATAGGCCCTGGCTGGTGCGGCTCAGCGGACTGAGCACAGGCCTGTGAATCAAAAGGTTGCTGGTGGTTCGACTCCCAGTCGGAGCACATGCCTGGGTTGTGGGCTAGGTCGCCAGTAGGGGGCGTGCGAGAGGCAACCACACATGGACGTTCCTCTCTCCTTTCTCCCTCCCTTCTTTCCTCTCTAACACTGAATAAAAAGGAGGACCACATAGGGATCTCGTCTCAATGCGGATTCAGTCACAAACTCCAGACAATTTGGTTGGGTTTGCTTCAGGAGACTCCCGTGGGACTGGGAACTCACGCATTCATTGGGTGAACTTCATCGTGCTCCTACGGTTGCCAGGAGGGACCTGCAAGGACACCCTGCGCTGCGGGCGACACGCAACCTGGAAGCCCCCACCGCTCTCCGCCACTGGCTTTTCGGGGCTCCCTCTCCGACGCCAAGCAGAATTCGGGATGGACCCAGGTCTGCCATAGACAGGGAAGGAGACAGGCCCGCCGTCTGGTCCATTTTTAGCCGTTCAGTGGGCAAGCGAAAACGAGCTGGGTAGCTCAGCGGGTTTCGGCGTCGTCCGGGCACCTGAGGGTGGCAGGTTCGATCCCCACCAATGATCTCATGAACGGGTACAATGACAAGTCCCTGTTTCTCTCTTCCTTCCTCTCCGGCTCCAGAATCAGTACATAAACATTTCAAAAGAGGGGGGCGTGTTGGTCATTGCAGTTCATCAAGCCATTGGTTGCTTTTCCATTAACTATGTCACTACGATGTCTATTTCCTTACGTGACAGTCCATCCTACTTATCTGAAGCTACCCGTGTTCCCCGGGCAGCAGAATGAGTAACCCCTCGGCGCCTCCTCTCTCTGAGAAATTCGATCCCCCACCCAGGGTGAGGCACGGACCCCTCTCACTGGAGTTAGCCACGTGTCTTTTCAAAAACGAAGGATTCTCGGACCCAAGCGCCTGCAGGGAAACAGCACTCACGCGCCGTCCTAGAACCATCTTACGTGTTGAGTTCACGTACGCACAAAACCGCTCCCGCCGCTAACCAGGGACTGACCGTGGCCCGCTGGGTTCTGCGGCGACTGTCCCACCGTGTGCTTATTGCTCGTCCCGTCCCGGGGAGAGGGCCCGGGCGCCGAGCTAAGCTGGCTGAATGGGAGGGGTGGCCAGCGTGGCGGCTCGAGGTTGGCAGAGTACAGCCAGCCGCCTGGTTTTGCAAACAAGAAAAGCTGTGTCGGCACGGAGACATGCCTGTTCACTTAGGTGTGACCCATGGTCGTATTCCGGTGACAACGGCAGAGCGCAGGAGTGGCCACGGAGACCACAGGGCCCCTGAAACCCAAACTCTGTACAGTCTCCCCGCCCCCACCTTGGGCGAGCCAGCCGTCCCACAGTTAGAACCCAGCCGCGACACGTCCAGGTGTGCACACACTGGGTGTGCAGCAAGAAACCGCCCAAACCGAGACAAACGCGGACGGAATTGCTGTGCCTGAAAGCAGCAGAGGAAATCATAGAGGAAGTACCTATAGATGCTACCGTCTTCCATTCGACATGTTTTCCATTTAAAATCCAAAGGAAAAACATTGCGAAATAACCACAGCGGGGTGACTCGGCTCCCCGTGTACGGAACTCTCCCGCCTCGGCAGGAAAGCCACTCAACAGAAGAGACACGGGGAGCGTGGACACCAGCGGCTGCTTTGGAGAACAGGAGGCAGGCCGAACCCGCAAACACGTGAAAAGGCGCTCCACCCGACCGGCCATCGGAGAAGTCAGAAGCGCGAGGGCACACTGCCTCGGGCGGGCAAGGACCGCGTGGAACACTGACCGGTAGCTCCGAGGCTCCCCCACCGCTTCACTGCCCACCACGGAAGGGCGTTTCAAAGGGCCGTGGGCGACACCTATTAACATGCCAAACACGCGTGAACACTGGCCCCACGGTGACAATTCTCGACCGTCGCCCTGATAAGATGCTCACTGTTCCGAAGACGATGCATCAAATACACTCTTGACAGTAGCCAGGTACAGAAACCATGCAGCCATTATAAAGGACGAAGCAGAAGGGAACGGATTAATGTTGGAAGCTATCCAAGCTCATCAGCATCACTGAAAGAAGCAGTCAGTCAAGTGATAGATACATAAACAAACTGCTGATTTTTTTTTAGAGATTTTATTTATTTATTTAGAGAGGGGGGAAGAGAGGGAGAAAGAGAGGGAGAGAAACATCCGTGTGTGGTTGCCTCGCACATGGCCCGCACGGAGGACCTGGCCTGCAACCCAGGCATGTGCCCTGACTGGGAATCGAACCGGCGACCCTTTGGTTCACAGCCCAGGCTCCATCCACTGAGCTACGCCAGCCAGGGCTGATTTTTTTTTTTTAAGCTATACTTTCAGCCCTGGCTCAGTGGATGGAGCGCAAGCCTGTGAACCAAAGGGTCGCTGGTTCGATTCCCAGTCAGGGCACATGCCTGGGTTGAGGGCCAGGTCCCCAGTGGGGTGCATGTGAGAGGCAACCACACACGGATGTTTCTCTCCCTCTCTTTCTCCTTCCCTTTCTCCTCTCTAAAAATAAATAAATGAAATCTTTCTTAAAAAAATCGTATCTTCAACTTCTTATGCGTTCAATTGTGTTTCCCCCCAAAAAATGATATATACAAGTAGGGTCCTCACTGAGTTGAACAAGTTGAATTGAAGTCCTTCAGGTGGGCCCTGACCGAACATGAGTGTGTCCTTAGGAAAAAAGGGACATTTGGACACCAGAACAGATGCAGACAGAAGAAAGCTGATGTGAACACACACAGGGAGAAGGTGGCCGTGTGACCAGCCATGCATCTGTAAGCCACTCAAGGCCACAAAGAAACTGTACTCCGTTGTGGTCAGGTGACCCACTTCCCCAGTGAAGGTGAGAAACAAGGACATTTCAGGGGATCCTTAATGACGTGGCTGTCATGTTCCTCCCATCCTTGTCAGCCTACAGTGCTCAAGTGCCTATAAGATTAGCAGAGGCCGTGAGGCACGTATAGGGACATGAATCCAGAGGCAGAAACCAAGTGAGCTGGAGGACCGTGGGGCTGTGTGTTACGCAGCGTCACGCAGCCGTCCTGACCGGTACGGCAGGAACCCAAGAAAAGCCGCCGCGCAGACCTCCAGAAAGAAGAGGGATGAGGCACGTATGGTCCTGCGAAACGTCTTTGAACAACTTGACCTCCTGTTCTATTCTCTTGCTATTTTTACACCCTGTAATTATTCTTCTCGATATTTCGCTAATGTAGCAAAAGGTTCCAGTGTTTTTGAGCATGATTAACAAGCTAGCTGCGGGGGAATCTCGGCTGGGTGAGAAGCTGTCACGTTGCCAGCACAGCTGAGGCCGCAGCCTGACTTGCACTGCCGGCGTCGTCGTGGAGCACACGCAGGGCCACGTTTCCGGGACGCATCGCCTCACCTGTGCTCCCCGCCACCCCCAGCCTCACAGGAGAACACCACACAAGCCACGCCTCCTAATTTTTTCCAGATCGGTTTTTACCCCACATCTAAAACTGAGGTAAGACCGGAGATGGTGCCTCGTGGACGCTGCCTTAAATCACTGCAACGAATGCAGGCTCCGCTGGTGAAGCGTGCCCATGGGGAGTAGGGGGTAGTGCCTCTGTGTCTCACTGGGGATGGGCAAATGGAAAGAAACGGTCCCTCAAAGAACAGGAAGGAAGGATGGTTTTCCGTATGAACTGATGACAACGATCTTCGGTGACCTCATGCAGGAAAGGAACGCAGGAGAGAGTGAAAATTACTTTTAAAAATCTAGACTGAGCCCTGTCTGGGGTGGCTCAGTGGATCAAGTGTCAGCCTGTGAGCCAAAGAGTCACTGGTTCGATTCCCAGTCAGGGAGCACATGCCTGGGTTGCAGGCCAGGTCCCCAGGACGGGGCGCTTGAGAGGCAACCACACATTGACGTTTCTCTCTCTCTTTCTCCTTCCCTTCCCCTCTGTCTAAAAGTAATTAAATAAACACTTTAAAAAAAAAAAAGGACAAGGTGTGATGTGGGTGGGGTCTAGGAGTGACATCGTTTCCCAGGGAGGAATGGGTCCGGCACAGACTCTGGGCTGCAGAGAGTGTTCCAGACCCGGGGGTGCAGGTCATACCCTGAAGGGGGAAACAGGGCGCCCCTTGAAGGTTTTAAGCAAAGGGGCATGTGGTGGGTCACAGAGCAGCCCCCCAAAATGCCTGCTTCGGTCCTAAGTCCTGGCACCTCAGAACGTGACCGTCGCAGGAAGGGTTTTTGCAGGTGGAAGGAAGGCAAGCACCTCCCGATGTGCGCGTCCCAGACTCAGGGTGGGCCCTAAATCCAACCAGGGGAGGCCTTTCCAGACAGAGGGAGGTTTAAAGCACAGAGCCAAACGGCCAGGGCAAGAGGGTGACGGAGGTCAGAGTAGCAAGTCTACAAGCCCAGGATGGCTGGCAGCCACCAGGAGCTGGGGCCGGACAGGGGACGAAACCTCCCCAGGAACTGCAAAGGCACCGACCGACCCTGCAGACACCCTCATCTCAGACTTGTGGCCTCCGGGACTTCCAGAGAAGGCATCTCTGCCGTTGTCAGCTCTCCCCTCACGCTCCCCATCGCCCCCGTCTGTGGTTCCGGCAGGCCCAGGTGACTACGGCAGATTCACGGGGTCAGACTGGCGTTGCAGACAGACACAGTCTTCCGGCTTCTGCAGCGGGGACATGGCTCGAACTGTAAAATTCAAGCTGCGCCCCAGAGATGGCAGGGGACAGGGTGTTGACGCACACAAGCTGCCTCCGTGCCTCGTCCGGCTGCGAATGACCTTCTGCCTAACGGCCTCCCTCAGCCAAGGTCGTCTGTGCAGGGAAGGGGCTGGGAGGGCGCCCCGGGCTCCCACAGTTGGGACTGCAGGGCGGCAGGGAGCGGAAGGGGGCCTTGCTCGCTGGGACCAAAGAGCAGGAGGGAGAGCGCGGGTGGCACAAGGTTCCTTCCCAGCCCCCCGCAGCCTGGATGGGGACCAAGGGCAGCAGATGGCCGCGCTGACCCAACACTGGGCTTCCGCAAAGAGCCGGGCAGAGCGCTGCTGTTTCCTTGGTCCAAAGGCGCTCTGGGCTGACGGGCGTCAACGCGCTCTCTGCCGTAAACACCGGGTCCAGAAAAACACTCCCCGACGGACAGACACAGTGCGGGGCCGCCCCAGGCCACGCGCGCGTTCAGAAGGCACGAGCTCCGGGGACAGCAGAAAGGAATGTCACCCGGGGACCCACGCGGTGTGACTCCCCTCACGCAAAATTCACTCTGTGTAAGGGGGCGGACGGGAAGCAACGCTACAGAGAAAAGCCAAAAAGATGATTCCCCCAAAACTCAAAATAGGGATAAATCCTAGTGAGGAGAAGTGGGTGGCGATCGAGGGGACAACAGTCTCCTCCCTGACTTGGGGGGTTACTGGGTGTTCCTTTTCAGTTATTCGTTAAAATGTGTTTATCTTGAATGCATTTTTTATGTCCACTGGTCACATGTTGTAACAAAAGATGAAGGGAAATGGGGAAAATTATCTGTGGCTTTAGTGCCATTGGACTATCATTTTAATTCTCGACAAACCAGAAGTTGGTATTGTAATAAGCCAGGAAATTTTTCTCAGTGGCAAGTATTAGCAGCCCATTTGGGGAGGAAAAACCCACACGCATACACGCTTTGGTTCATATAACTGAATAATAGTCCATGCACAAGCTTCAGGCTTGGCTGGATCCAGGTGCACAAATGCTACACAGTGCATCTGTCTCTCTACACTCCTTAGCTCTGTGTTTCTCAGTGCCTCTGTGCCGTCTTCGATCTCAAGAAGTGATAAACAGGGATTTTATCATCCCTAGGTTTATACGCTACTGGCTTAGCAACCCCAGCAAGCAAATAAACAAACAAACTTCACTGACGGGAACTGCAGCAAAAGCCCACATTGGACTGTGTCTGGACCGTACGGGTCACACACTCTTCCCTAACCAGTCAATGAAGCCCAGTCCTGCTCCCCGGATCTCTGCCTGGAGCTCTGTATCACACAGCCTGCAAATGATAGGCAAGTGTTCCCTAAGGAAAATGTCACTCGGTCCCGGCAGGGGAGGTAGGTTGCTTAGAGCATTGACCTGATTCGCTAAGGTTGTGGGTTCGATCCCTGCTCAGGGCACATGCAAGAATCAACCAATGAAGGCACCAACAAGCGGAACGACAAATCGATGTTTCTCACTCTCCCTCTCTCAGTAAATACATAAAACTTTACTTGTTTTAACCGAAAGACAGAGGGTGGACACAGGGAGAGACAAAACCCCACCGATGTCCAACACCAATTATTTCCACTTTTCTCTGAGCTATCACCAAGCCGTAGTTTCATTTCCTGTATTTCCAACACCTCCCTTCCTGCCCGGCCCTCTGTCAAATGAAGAGCAAAGTCAAACAAAATCAATAAAATACACACAAAAAAAGACCCCAGAACTTAGAAGGAAGCCAAAGGACTCGAAGAATGTGTGAACGGTCCTGTTCTCTGCGACCTTTCACCTCTTGTGGGTCACCGAGAAGTCTGGACCCGCCAGGACACAGGAAGGCTAGACTTCCTGGTGACGGAGCCCTGCTGGCACAGTGCAGGGGAACGGACGGTGACATTCTTCTTGGCCAGGCTGACCCAACTTCCTCAGCCCTTGTCCAGCGCCCAGGAACTTCTGTCCCACGGCCTCGGGGGACAAACGGAATGAGCCTGCTCCTCACAGCAAACAAGGAAGGGGTCAGGTCCTGAAGGCCTCGGGAGAGTCCAGGACAGCGAGGATTCCCCCGCCTCCCCCACGCCAGGGAACGGACAAACGTTGCTCACAGGAATCCCGTCGGCCCCAGCCCGTGCTCCAAGATCACCACAAGCTAGAGTGTCTCCTTTATGATGTCTGCTGACACCGTCCAGCCCGGGCTTCCAGGCAGATCTGTGCACACTGGGTTGCACCCCTCCCCGCTCTGTCCAGCCACCTTCCACAGGGATCAGACGTTCATAAAGGCCCAGGCAACTGCCTCTGGACACGTCCTACGTCCTGGCTAGGACCGGCTGCAGAAAATCCACTCCAGCAGAACACCCAGAGCCTGGCTACCCCTGCTTCCCCTCCCCTCCCCTC
>PVKM010049441.1:0-10947 GCA_004027735.1 Carollia perspicillata
TGGCTGGCGAAGGAAGAAAGGAAACAGGATGATGGCTAAAGAGAGATGGAGGGTAAAAGGGAAGAAGAGCTGCTTTTACTTTTGCATTCTAAGATAAAAAAAAGTATATAATGTGTACTATGGAAATATCACACACAAGTATTGACATACATGCAGTAAAAAGCTAAAGATCCAGGAGACACGAAGATGAGAAGTCTGGAAGGAACGGGATCCAAAGCACAATAGGACAAAATTAGCCATGGGCAGGAATGATATTTTTATCACTGAATAAAAAGGAAGAATAGCTACAGAGGTAGTAAGTAGTAAGAGAATAATAAAAGAAAGGAAAAGAAGCACACAAAACTTTAAATCAGATGACCTTGACTCCTCAGTGGAAGACGGTGCGAAAGTAGGGAGGAGACTTCTAGGCAGCTCTAGTCAGTGGACAGAGGAGTGCAAAGACGTGGGAAAGGCAACAGTCATAAAAGTACGCAGGAGCTGGAGGGAAGCAGACCAAAGTTTTGATGACATCTTAAGACAGGCTGTCAGGTGAATAGGTAGACCATGCAAGGACTCCGGGTTCAACTCTCATGCACCATTTCTGAAGAGTTTACTTTTGGCACTAAAGCAAAATAAATAAGAACAAAGAAAGACAACAACTCGGGTTCCAGAGTAGGCAGCACCCACCCAAGCGTACATAATGAAGAGACAGTCGAAGATGACAGTGGTGTCGCAGCCCTGCAAGCACATCACAGTTGTCAGCACAGAGCGTGAATAAGAAGCTGGAAGGTATGAGATATTGCAAAGAGTTTATTTTTTCTATCCACAAAAAAGTGAAACACTAGGAAAAAAAGAAAAAGGCATACAAGTCACCTCTGACACAATACAAAAAACCTGTCATGATTCTGAGTAAATGATAAAGAACGAAATGCTTGAACCATCCGCTGAACGGCACATATAAAATGACCCAAGAGGCTAGCTCCTCCTCTGTGACTGTGCGGGAACATATACACGGGCATGAGATTCCAGATGCTGCTGACTCATCTCCAGTCTTCAGAACCAACCAACGAAGAGTTCGAGAAGGTTCAGGGAGAGACACACAGTAAGGAGTTGAGATATAATCTAACAAATTCAAAAACAGACGTTTTATATTTGAAATTACCAAAAAAAACCCCAAACCTAACAAGACAAAAAATAAAAAATTGGGAGGATGTGAGTTAAATTCATCTTTTTGCTTAAAACTGGTAAGTCAAAATAGAGAAAAATAAACACATTACTTCAAGCTATAGAAATGAATACTGTAACTCTTACAACAAATGGGATAAAAACTACTCTATGTACTCGATGGGTGACTTGTGCACATTACTCTTTACAGTAACTTTAAAATGTAGTTTAGAGTTAATCTGATGATTAAAAATAATTCTATAAGCCAGAAAAGGTCAACGAGGGACCCGTATCCTGGCCTCTCATTTCTCCTTCACAGAAAGTATAATGCGACTTCTTTCTTCAAAAAGTGTCTCACACGAAAAAATAACTGAAAGGGTATTGGATGGTGGGAAGTTGCAGGGCTGGATTACTGAAAAGAGAGCTGGAAGTCATGAGGGAAATAAAAGGGGAAATGACTAATGCTAACTTTATAGTGGCTTAAATCCAAACACTTTTATTAACACTATTGTTTCCAATGATCTGGATGAAGGAATGGAGAAGTCCAATTTCTTGACTGACCCAGATGGCAGGTCTCCTCCACAGCCAAAAACACCGTGAGCAACAGTAACAAAGCAGGCGATCTGCGGGGTCACAGATGAACAGGAACAAAGCAAAAGCAAGAGATCGCTAAGAAAAACAGCACTGCTCTCCCGATGAGGGCAAAGACTGTTATATAGAGTGAAAAAAACTGAATAAGCAGAAAAACAAGCTGAATGTTTCAAAAGCCAAACTGCTCTGGAATACAAGTCAGAGCCACGGAGATGGCACTGAAGTTGAGGTGGCCAAGGGGCAGGCAGATGCCACCAAGAGCAGCAAGTCATGCCACAGGCAGTGTTAAAGGCCTACAGAGAAAAAGGTCAGGGATAACCAGGAGGATGGGCGACAACAGCAAAGGACAGGATGAGAAGGAGGTGTAGGACCTACAGCAGGCGGTAAAAAAAAAATGAAGGACTCGCGGCCTTGTAGAAAGAGCCATGGGGGAACGCGAAGAACGCCCGGGGGCTCAGCAGGCCGGGCCTTCTGCAGAGACACCTGGAGCCCAAGCCCTGGAGGAGTTCGTCTGGCCCCGCCTCGGCTGGTCACTGCATGCTTTGGCTTCTCAGCTTAATCACAGCCTTTATGACAGAAAGGCATCCTTTCTTCTTCCCTCACTTCAAATTAAGAAATAATCCAATACCTTGGCGACTGAAACACCTAGTGATAAGTAACTGAATGCTTACCCCCACTTTCCGTAAGAGATCCCCCACGATGTTTAGTGCTGATATCCTAGCTGAAGGAGTGAGTGGACTGGTACCAAAACCGTTTGGTATAGCTGGAGAAAGATAAAACACAGGTGATTACTGCACATGCAATTTGGGTTTCGTTGTTATTACAAAGCAGTATACACTCAGTGTCAACACTCAATGTAGTATTCTAAACTATAAATAAAGTATCACGTGGACATACCATGTTTAACTGTTCTCCAAATGATGGATGTTTAGATTATACACAAGTTTACATCATTATAATGCTAAAGGACATATACCCTTAAAACATCCAGACAAGTATTTCTGAAGAAGAGATCCCTAAAAATAGGACTGCAGGGCCAGAGGGTACGACGTGCCTGCTTTGTTCACCCCGACAGACACTGACCGCCAGAATGCTCCCTACAAAGGTCATGTCAGTATCGGCAATTTCTATGGTGGTGTTCTCAATAATACTGGACATTTTTTTTGCAAAATTTGATAGTCATTTTGTTTATATTTTTATTTCCTTAATAGCCAGTCATGTGAAGCTCTTCTGGAAATCATCTGTTTTAACCTTTGCACTTGTTTCTACTGGGTTGTCTTTCCTTTAATGAATTTGCAAGGGCACAAGACATTACAGATATTCGCCCTTTCTCTTGTGTTTGCATGGATGTTGTATTTCTCAGTGTGACATTTATCTTTAAGCTTTGTGTTTTGGGGGGAAAGCCTTTGGCTCCTTCATCTCAATAAAAAATGTTCCTCATATTTTTCTAATGGTTTCCTAAAATTTTTTTACACTTAGGTCATTTAACGCACCAAATATTTACATATTTTTCCTCCAAATGGATAGCCAATTGTTCAAATACAACTTACTGAAAAAAACTTATCTGAAATGGCACTAAAACCATATACTGAGTTCCCTATGTGTTTTAAGTTCCATCAAATTATTAGTCTACCCCACCAGAGAGATGCTGCTTTAGTTATTAGTGTTAAAATAAATTTTGGTGTGTTGAAGAGTAAAGCTTCTTCTCATTATTAATCTATCTTAAACTTTTCTTCATTATTGTTATACATTTCATCTTCCAGACTAATTTCAAAATCAACTTGACAACTTAAAAAATCCTGTGGGGATTTTTGTTAAAAATTTAAGTGATCAACTGATTTGGGGAGAATGAATACTGCAACAAAATTAAATCTTCCCATTCAGAACCATGACACTGAGCATGGCATTTACTCGTGCTCTTTGTCCACGCCCCTCAGCAAAGGTTTTCAACTGTGCACGTTTCTTCGGTTTATTTTTGAGATAATACAGCATAATAGTTAAGAGCGCGAGTGAAACTGCTAGATACAAATCCATCGCTGCCATTCAATAGCCGCGTGACCTCTGAGTAAGTTACCCATACGTAAGAGAAGCTAATGATTAATTTACCTCGTAAAGCTGTTGTGAAGTTTAAATTAATTGACCTACTTTTAAAATGCCTAGCACAGTAAGCACTCAATAAATGTTAGCTATTCTTCTTTTCCATTTTCTAGAGAATGCTATTAGGCACATAAAGTGCTTTGTGCAGCTGCTGTTGTTTACTATCCTGTCCTCTAGAATGTAAGTTCACTGAAAATAGGGACTTTGTCCTACTCACCACTATACTCCTAACATCTAGAATAACACACAGACCCTGGCTGGTGTGGCTCAGTGGATTGAGTGCTGGCCTGTGAACCAAAGGGTCACTGGTTCGAGTCCCAGTCAGGGCACATGCGTGGGTTGCAGGCCAGGTCCCCAGTTGGGGGCCCATGAGAGGCAACCACACATTGATGTTTCTCTCGCTTTCTCTCTCCCATCCCCTCTAAAAATAAATAAAATCCTTAAAAAAAGAATAACACACAGCATACGATAGCTGTACTTCCCCCTTGGCAGGGATTTCTGGATCTCAGTTCTCCCCATTCTCCTCAAATTTTGCACTTTAGGTATTAAGTCTGTGTTTTACGGTGAACTGTATTCATACAGTGCCATTAAGGACAGACCATTCCACAGAGATCAGCTCCTCCACCTCGCCACCGACTTCTCTGACCTGCTGCTCCGATGTCTGTGTTGGCCTCCTTGTCACAAAACCGCAGTGACCCAGCACACGGCAGCTCAGGTTAGTGAAAGTTTATGCTGTCAGTTCCAGTCCAAAACTGTGTCTATTTGGACAAATATACTGCCATAGGGTTGACCGATCTTAACTCTGTGCTGGACTAAGCTCCCCGTCCTACTGACACTCCCCACCCCAAGCTCTTACATGAAAACTCTAATGAGCTATGAAAGAACGTACACTTCCCCCTGGAGTTACCTCAATTTAAACTCCTGACTACTCTGATTAGTGCTCAAATAAAGAATTCCCAGAAATTATCTGCAGAATTCTAATTAGTCACATAAAAGCAAAGCTTTGTTAATTCTCAAATGTTAGTAATTCTGAGGGCCTCAAATACACAAGGACCGTTCCAAAAAATGAACAGTGAAAGCTTCTGACGGCTGCTATAATCCACGCACTGCCTGCTTCCTATCGACTATTCAGCGTTTTCACACACCTTATCCAATTTTATCTCACAACAAGAAGAAAACAGGATGAATTCTCTATTCAAGGGCTACTGAGCAAGTGAGATGTGACTAATGCAACCCAAAACTGATTTTTAAATGTTGATTCATAGTAAATTAGTAAAAATTTCCATTTAAATAGTTGCATGAAGCTAGTGGCTACCATGATGGTCAGCGCAGACACAGAGAGCCTATGCACAGACCGCTCGGACAGGAAATCTATCACTTCGAGGGAAAGTCCTATATTTAAAAAGGAGTAGAACGATGCTTCCGTTGGGGAGGAAAAAAGTACAGGGGAGTGGGAGTAGCTGAAATATGATCCGCAAGCTGCAAAACCTAAGTAAATCTGAAGTGGGAGCTTCAGGGTTCCATTCTAAGGGTCTATTCTAGTGACTACTAACTGGTTTTCCTGCTTATCAAGATTAAAAAAACACACTGGCTGATGGCAAAAGAAATATTCTCTATGAACTACTCAATAGTAACTCTAAATGTCGTTCACGAAAATAGCAGCTACGGAGGCATGTGTTAGAATGCACATGTCTATCTAAGCCAATCTTACTCGAGTCTGGTAACCTGAGTCTCTATACATCCCGTGTATAAAGGCTTCTAGTCTCCCCATGACATGTTAAGTGGCAAAAACAAGAAATAAAACTGTATTTAAATATAATCCCAAAACATGTAACAAGGAGGAGGGCACAAACACAAATAAGTACACACAACAGAAAAAACTTCAGTGTTAAGAGTAGTTAACTTTTAGTAAGATTACAGATGATTTTTATCTTTTATTTTCTGTTTTCAAATTTTTCTACATGAATATACCTTACTGCTATGATTAAAAAAATAAACTCTTCTTTAAAACCTTCAACTTCTGAAAATCTCAACTTATTAAGCTGCTCATGTCTTAAATGTAGCGTCATTCTTGTTTCCTATATCTGAGTGGACTAGGAAAATAATTCCTTCTCCAATACACAGTGCTAGATTTACCAACTTTTAAACGGAAATGATTGCTTAAACCTTAGCAACTCCTGCTTCCTCAGCAAACCCTCCTAAGGTGATAATCTACCATAGGGTCAAAAAGACAAGACATTACAAACCTTTTGGTGAAGGAAAACTGTTCTCTGTTCCTTTGCCAACAGGAGTAGCTGGTAACGAGAGTGAGGCCTGGACAGCAGAATCCGTCTTTTCACAGTCTAGAGTTGGGGAACTGGGGGCCGATTTTCTGGTTACTTCCTGTTGCCTTTCCCGAACGGCTAGTTCTTGTCTTAAATCTGTAAAATGTTGCAAAGGAAGTAATATTCACTAAAGGAAGCAAATACATAAGGCAAAGTCACATCTAAATGCCATAAAGACATTCTGCCAAATGATTATTTCTCGAGTATAAATTTTTATTTCTAGAGGAATAAACATGATAACCCTATTGTCTAAATGATCTTTTAGCAGTTAAAAATGCTATAACCAAAAAATGCTGTAACCTAAGAGAACAGTTATCTATGCCCCTATGCAAAAGGAAACAGAGCAGAGCCTAAGGTGAACATGTATGACATAAAAATGAATGTTCTTTAACAACTCACTTGCTTTTACTTTGAAATGATGTAGTATGGGGATCATTACAAAAATCAATAAAGTGCCTTTTTATCATTTTAAATGGGTTGGTGCTTTTTATTAATCATCACCATTAATACTGTTTTAGAAAAGAAGTCAGAACAGTTGCAATTTTTTCTTGCTTTCAAGGTTGAATTCTCAACCTAAAATTAATGTCTTTTCAGTTATGCAACTGACCTACAGAATACTTGCTTATGATAAAAAAAAAAAGGATACAAAGTTATCCCGTTTTGGGATACATATCCAAAAGAATTCAAAACAAGATTTCCAGCCCTGGCTGATGTGGCTCAGTGGATTGAGCACTGGCCTGCAAACCAAAGGGTTGCTGGTTCGATTCCCAGTCAGGGCATGTGAGAGGCAACCACACATTGATGTTTCTCTCCCTCTTTCTCCTTCCCTTCCCCTCTCCCTAAAAATAAGTAAATAAGCATTGTTTAAATAAAAACAACAAGCTCTCCAAGAGATATTTGCATAACCATGTCCAATGCAGCATTATCCACAATAGCCAAGAGGTGGAAGCAACCCAAGTGTCCACACACAAATAAATAGATAAAAAAATGTGCTGAAAACACACACACACACACACACACACACACACACACACACACACAGGGGAATATTATTTAGCCTTAAACCAAAAGGAAATTCTGACACATTCCACAATGTGGATGAACCTTGATGAATCTTTAGGACATTATGCTAAGTAAAATGAGCCAGTCACAAAAAAATAAGCACTTCAAAAGTATGATTTCATTTATATAAGGTATTTAAAACACAGCAACGAAAAGCAGAATTGTAGTTGCCAGGGGTTGGAGAAAAAGGAAAAATGGGGAGGTGTTCCTCAATGGGCACAGTTTCAATTTTGCAACAAAAAAAGATTCTAGAGAGCTGTTACATAACAATGTGATGTAGTGAACACTGCTGAATTGTATACTTAAAAATTATTAAAGTGGTAAATTTTATGTTATGTGTTTTTGACCACAACTGTAAATAAATAAATAAAAGAGAGTTAATATTTTATACATTACACAAATTATGAGAAATTCTCCAGACAAAGTCCCCTCCCAAAAAAAAAGGTATGAAAAAACTATTTTTGAACATTGGACCAAAAAGTTTTACAAGTAGTAGTCAAATAAACACAAATTTAAAAAAGAGATACCACTTTCAGCTTTCAAATGAATTTTTAAGTAATTTTTAAAATTATTTTTATTATTCACAATGTTAATTACCAGTGTGAGAAGGACACTCTCAATCACTGCCACAGGGAGTGTAAATATACCAACTTATCTAAAAAGTAATTTAGCAGTGCCTTTTATATCATTTGCCACTTCTAAGAATTTATTCTAAAGAAATTATCAAAGCTACTCTTACATATTAAGTACAAGAATCCCATTCACAGTAGTACTTATAGCAAAAATACCAATAATAAAGATCCCATAAAATATATATAATAAATATCATGCAACATTTTTAAAAACTTGTTTTAAAAGATTTTTTAGCCCTGGCTGGTGTGGCTCAGTGGATTCAGTGCCATTCTGCAGATTGAAGGGTCACTGGTTCGATTCCCAGTCAGGGCACATGCCTGGGTTGCAGGCCAGTTCCCAAAAGGGGGCATGTGAGAGGCAACCACACATCGATGTTTCCCCTTCTGCCTCCCTCCCCTGCTCTAAATAAATAAAATATTTAAAAAGAAAAGATGGAAGATTTCTCAAAAAAAAAAAAAGATTTTTTTAAAGGCATGGATTATATTCACTTTATTAAGTAGTAAAAAAAAGTAAGACAGAAAATATATATGTATATATAGTGTGATCCCAATTATATATATGGAAAGAAACACCAAACTGTTAGTGGGTTCTCCCAAGATAAATGGACTGGCACTGATTTTTATTTTCTTCTTTCTAATATTTTGAACGATACCATGCATTTTTGAAAAAGAGAGAGGGAAGGAGAATTTCAAAGCAAAGTACACATTCACTATATATAATATGTAAATGGTAACATGTGTATGTGTTATTATGTATATAACAAAATTCTTTAGGTAGAAGCAAAAAGGGGGAAAACCTCAAACTAAGCAAGCAGTGCGCGCACAGTGGTAGTGGTTTGGGCTTTGGAAAACAGACCAGGTTCTGAATCCCAGCTGATAGCCTACGGACTTTGGACAAAACACAAACTCTCTGTGCCTCAGTTTTATGCCTATAAAATAGGGATGATAATAGCTACCTCCTAGAGATGATGATGCAGGTATTAAGTAAGTTAACAGATTAAAAGTACTTGGCATAGTGTCTCACAAAATATATAGATACAGAGCTTTAACAAGTTGATCCTGAAGCTGGCTTAGAGCTCTGGCTGAGAAACAGTAAGGTTTAGCTTAGGTTATAAAGTTTACCTCTTGCTTCATCCTTCAACCTCTGTACAGAGACCAACAAAGATTCCTTCTCATCAAGTTCACTTTCTAAAAACGCATTTCGTTCAATGGCCTGATTTAGCCTTTGTTCAAAGTCTTCCAGTGAAACTATTGTTGCCCTAAAAAAAAATTTAGAATCCATGAATTAATATTGTGCAAATAGGTAATAGAAAAGGAAACTGTCAGTTTATCTCATATCATTTCTTGACCTAGAAAGGCTGGCCAGTTGGAAGAGAATGATCTCGCTCCCTCCAACCTCTGGTGGCATTTAGTGTCTCTATCATTTGGGGCCATTAAATATATTCATTTCTCGTAAAGTCCCATCTAAATTCCTTAAAGTTCCTTAAAGGAACCACTTACTATACTATTCATATCTCCCCACTGGATTTTAAACAAGAAAATTTTAATCAGGAAAATTTTTCAATAGTGTTTTAGAGTAGGTAAAAACGAACTAAGGCTGTGTTTAAAACACCAAGTGCCAGGTCCCCCACTCCGTTTACTTTCCGCCCTCCAACCCTTTCTTCTTCCTGTACTTCTCATCTTACTCCTTTTTTCAACAAACATTAACGTGTGCCTACGATATGCCCACCACCTGCTGCGGGCATACTGTAAAATTCCGTAACCTCAAGTCAGCTCTCATAATGCCACGTCCAAGTTTATCCAGTCCTGTCAGCTGCCAAACTCTCTCTCGATTCCATGCGCTCCCCTTCAACCCTCTGCCCCGGCTTAAGTCTCCACCATCACCCGGGTCACTCCTAAATGGTGTTACAGCTCGTCCTCTCCTTTCCAATTCCTCGGTATTATCTTCTCAAATTACAATCAGCTATTACTCTTTTGTTTAAAAAATCACTAAAGAGACCCTCGTTGCCTAGAGAATGACTACCAAACATCACACACAAGGTTCTTCGCAACCTTGCCTCAGCCGCTGTCCAGTCACATCTTGTTCGGCCACATCTCTGTACATTTCAATCGAAGTGAAACATTAATACCTCACGCCCTTTCCTGCCGCTCTGCCTTTACGTCTCCCTCTTCACCTGGCTAATGTCCGTTTCTCCTCCTGGGCGCTGCTTCCCCAGCCCCCGCAGGGTACTTCAGCTGCTCCCTGCTCTGTGCCCCAGAGCAACCTGTGCACCCTTTACCAGAGTGTTTACCACGCGGAATGTCCATGCCTGCTGCACCCAAGGGCAATGGCTGGTTTATCTTTGTATCTTCAACTCTAACAGCATGTCAGTCATTTAAAAGTCACGCAAATATTATGGAAAGAACTACCAGACTGTAAAGTAATAGGGATGAAGCGAGAGGAATTAATTTGGAATGGTTAAGAAATAACTAGTTTACAGATCTATGAAAGCTTGGCAACAGCAATGGCAAGCCACTAACAGTCAGTCAGCAAAATCGTAATGAAAGCAATATTTTGAGAAGATTAATCGGTCAATATTAAAACAGAAGGAAATTAAAAGGACTAAAAATTTAAAGACAGATTGGACAAGAAATAACTGCAGAAATCAGGTGTAACATGGGAGGTCCTACAAAAAAGTGTGGTAGTATGAAGAACAGAGGGGGAAAGAGAGAGGAATGAAAGAGACAGACATGTTTTAATGAAAAGCCAGCAGGAACAACAATGGTGCATGAAAGAAGGAAAAAGAAAACCAGAAAGACAAGCTTAGAAGGGCATTCTCAGGGAGATACAGGTTTCTGGTAAGTTTCCAGGCCATGAGCACCAGCAGGAAGTGCTGTGGGACTAAGACCAGGTAACAGGTTGAACCTAGACAGGTGTTTCACTCACGGACTGCCAACTCAGGTTACACTAACAAAACGCCCTCTGTTCACCTCTTCGCTCGCTCCAGGTCATCGTTGGCCTGCTCCAGCTCTCGCACGTACTTATGCAGCTGCTCCTTAATGGCTCGAGTCTGACTTAAATCATCTTCTAACACTGAGACCTGCTTGTAGCTTTGCGC
>PVKM010049442.1:0-10946 GCA_004027735.1 Carollia perspicillata
CTTCTTGGGAGGCAGCCCAGTCACCAGGCAGGAGGAAAAGGAAAGCTTTTCATCAGCGATAACCATCGCTGCGAACCGCTGCTCCCCACAGCACCCCCTCCCTGCGAGCCCCGGCCTGCTTACTGGAAGGCACGACCCTGTTTTCTACATCCTGAGCGCTGGGAGATTGCATCACGGCTCAGGGCAAGGCAGAGCGGGCTGGGTGTCAAGGTCCGGCGACAAGTCGTGTCGGATCTGGGGTGGCTGGGGGCTCGGGGACGCAGTCGGTGTCACTGCGAAGGATGGGTCACTCCTTCTATTCAGCCCCTATAGTGAACTGGGTCATGCGCAGGGTGTGGGGGTGGGGCAGGGGGCCAGGTCCTGAGACAAAAATGAAAATGACGGTGATTCAAAGAGTTATAAAAGTCACCGTTTTCTGAATGATCACTTCAAAAGGCAGAGTGCCGGAGCGGCCGGGAGCAGGGCCCTGAGCCTGCCACCCCGAGTCGCTCATCTCCGCTCTGCCTGGTGCCAGCAGCTGTGCAGCCTGGGGCCGTCGCCTGGCCTGTCTGCGCCTCCACTTCCGCAACTCTGGACGGAGGCTGTTTTCATCAGCATTAGTGCATCTGACGCCCTCTGGACAGCATCGGGGACTTCTCTGCCTGGGGTTCTTCCCAGCTGTACCCTCGAGGGGGGGTGGTACTGCGGTTAAGAGCTCTGAGTGGGGCATGGGGCACCCCCTTTTTCACTCTGCGGCCTTACCGTCTCTGAACCTCAGCTCCCTCATCTGGTAAATGACGCAAAGTAAACAGAGGGTGGGGAGCTCTCTTCCGCTCGCCCCTGTTTGCCCAGGGCCTTCCACCTGGGTCATTCAGTGTTTCCCGAATGGATGAGTGAGCTTAAAGCAGGCCGGGCCATCCACCCCAATGGCCTGGCCCAGGGCAACATAACATAAAAATGGGGGAGGGGGCTGCTGAAAAGTTATTAAGTATTTCAAAACAGCAACAGCTGAGCCGAAAACCAAGCTCAGGGCTTCCAGCGTGCCCAGACAGGCCACGGCCCGGCCCACGGGCTGGCTCTGATAACACTCCCCGTCCCCTTCTGGGGCCGGGAGGAAAGAGTGAGGTCACGCACAGCAGGCGGTCGGCACGTGCTCCGCCCGGGCAGGCGCTCAGTGTCAGCTGACAGCACTCCCCTCCGAGCTCACCGCCTCCCACAGCCCCGTGGGAGCGGCAGGTGGCGGCCCATTGCACAGGTGCGGGAGGTGAGGCTCTGTGAGGCGATTAAAACACCGCCCCCGTGGTTGCGGTGAGGAGGGCAGGATTTGTGCCCAGGCAGGTGATGCTGACTCTCCGGTGAGGGACGAGCCCGTGGGGGAAGGGAGGAGCCAGGCGGAGCTGGGAGGCAGGGTCCTGGGTCTGCAAAGCATCCTTTGCCCAGTCCTTTTCTGTTGCCCAGTGGGAAACCCACAGGCCCAACTGGCTCCTGAGCTGCGACACCGGAGTGGCTCTGCCTGTCCTGTGACACGCTGAGAATGAAGGGAGCCAGGGAGTCGCCCTGATGGAGTCCAGCACGGAGTCAGGTCTAAGACCGGGCCCAAGGGGCCAGGCCGGGCACCGAGGCCTAAGATTCCAGATGCAATTCAGCCTCTGCTGCGGAGGATTGTGACGAGCCTGTCCCTCGCCTGGGGCCTGGGAGGCAGCTGTGGCCCAGGCTCCCCCTCTTCTCCACTCCTGCTGCCCCCACAGCTCCCCTGGTCTTTCCCAGGCTCCCTCTCACGTGTCCAACCCTCGCTCAAACGTCGCCTGTGGAAACAGGCCTTCTCTCGTGCGGCTTTCCAGAACGCCACGACACTGCCTCCTCGTCCCCGCTGGCCTGCCTGCGACGCCCCTCCTGAGTGATCAGCTTACTTGTTCGCGGTGGGACTCCCTTCACTCGGACTGACACAAAAAAAAAAACCCGAGGGCCGGGGGCCACGCCCCGGTCTGCTGCCCCGTCCTCCCCGCAGTGGCCCCCGTGGCAGGGACTCGGTGAGTACGTGTCGAATCCGTGAACAGATAAATAGCTGCCGGACTGCCAGGAAGCCACTTATGCTCCTGAGCCTCGGTTTCCCCATTTGGGAAATGGGATTAATACCTACTTAAGATTAAGCTTAACGTGAGGACGTGTGGCCGTGCCGGACCCTGTACCAGAGTCGGAAGGCTGGCATCTGCACGGCTCCTCATGGCGTGACTCACATCGCCAGCATTACTGCCATGACTGAACTCCACAGGCTGGGGGTCCCTGAATTGAGGGGCTGGACCCTGCATCCTGAGATGTCCCCCATAGGGCACCACGGTGACCCCAGACATGGATGCCCCAGGGGGCCTGCAGCACACTCGGGGAGAGAAAGCTGGCCTGAGATTCGGAGGGTTCCTTCTTTCTGGATCCCTCCCTCCTCTCCTCACATCCATCCTCCTCCACCCCCTCAGCCCCGCCCTCCCAACCACACTCTAAGAATAAACCCCACGCCCTGCGTGCCTTGGGTGTCACGGTTTCCTGCCTTTACGGTCACGGCTGCTCGGGCCCGGAGGGATTTTCCAGCTCAGGGCAATGCTGGTGGGAGCAGAGGCGACGTGACCCAAGAAGGGCAGGCTGTGATACAGAGCCAGAAGCAGGAAAGCCCCGGGCGGGCACCGGTGGGGCTGCAGTGGGGCCCCGGGGCACTGCCCGGGGCGCGGGAGGGGGAACCGGCCATCCCGTGGACTTCGCCCCTTGCCCCAGCTGGCCGTGGCTCGCTGCCAGCACAGGCTGTCCTGACCACTGGCCGAGGGCCTCCGGATTGACCAGGCCCAGAGCAGGAAGTTCCACTTAGTGTCCGGGAAAATCTATGGCCAGACTGGATCCAAAGGGATCCCGGTGCAGGGGCCTGCCCGCCCCTTGAGGAAGTCCTGTTTTCTCTACCTTCTCCGCCCTGTCGGACCATCACAGAGGACTGTCCCCGGTGTCCTGCGCTCACCCCGGCAGCCTCGCTGCACCCTCCCCGGGAGATACCGTCCCCTGAGGGCTCTGCCCTCCCTCCAGCTCTGCTAATCTCCCTCCTGATCTCTGTCTGCTTCTCCCACACCTGTCAGCAGGCCTGGCTTCTAGTCTTGCCCTGACTCTGACTGACCCAACGACTGAGCGATTTCCAGGCCTTCCCTGGGCCTCAGTGGCCCCTCCGTAACACGAGGCCCTGGGTGGTCCCTTCCGGCTCTGAAGGTCTAGGACTCCAGGCTTAGAGACTGAAACACAAGAACCCAGACCAGGAGGATGCATGACCCCACCGCCCACCGGGCCCCCAGGACTTGACGGGTTCACACACAGTAGGACCTGCTGGGGAGGATTTGAAAGGTCCCTGCCTGCCTGCCTTCCCAGCTGTGTGACCTCAGGCTGGTCTCTGTGGAAGGGGCGGAGGGTACGATGTTTGGAGCATGGAAGACACAGACGTTCTCGCCCGGTGCTCCCTGACGACGAGCAGGCTTGCATCTGCCGGAAGCCATTGTGGAATTTGGAGGAAAAGAACGAGGGAGCAGAAAGCCCAAAGGGAAAAAGAAACGGGGAAAGGATACGCACCCAGCGAACACTCACAGCGCGCACTGTGTGCGCTGGGCTCACAGACGGCAAAGCACTCGGAACTGCAGGCGCTAAAGTGCGGGCGGCGGATTCATCCACAGATGCTCCACAAAACCCACGGCCACTGCACAGCCGCACAGGCTGTTCGGTGCACCGGGGAGGCTCGGAGTCGGCAGGGCTGACACCCAGGCCAGGCCCCGTGCCCCGAGCATGGGTCCGCCGGCCTGTGTTGTCCTCGATCGGGCTCTCCCCTCGGCCTCGCTAGGGGGCCGCACGAGCTGACCCAGGCCAGGCAGACGGGCAGCCACGAACACACCGCCTCAGCGTCCCTCCTTCGTGACCCGCCACCCACCCCCGTCGGCGGACACAGTCCACACCGCATCCCCGCACGCACTCCCTTCCCCGTGCCAGGACCCCTGGGGCCCTTGCACACTCTGGCCGTGTCCCCGTTTGACCTGGGGGCGCCCCAGCTCCGAAGACCTCAGTTTGGACGGTTCTCGGCAAGGAGCTGAGCCCCCTGCCTGAACCCACCGCCACGAGGAGTCGCACTCTGTCTTCTGCGCCCTCACCGCCCCTGCCTCCCCCAGAGCGCCTGTCAGAACCGTGATTCAGCCATCATAGCTGATCGCTGCCTTTCTGCCCGGGAGAGCGGGGCTCCTGGGGCGTGGAGACCACGCCTGGCCTGTGCCTGCGTCATCTCTGCCATCTGTCACCTGTGTCTCTGCTATCTGTCCGTCCGCTACAGTGTCCGCTGGACACTGTAACTGCGTGTACAGAGTGGGTGCTCAGTACGTGATTCCGAACACACGAGTGACCGTCACTCCGCATGACAAGGGCCCGTGAGAGGTGGTGGCGCTGACTGAGTGAGGGAAGGGTACGGATAGCGGGTCCCGAGGTCCCGGGAGCACTGAGGACACGCGGGGTGAGCCCGGGGCCAGTCATGGCGGGCGGTGAGGGGCCACTCTCGGACACTTGCCCGTCACGTGGAAGTCAGAGGTCTCGTCTTCCCCAATTTTCTGGGTGTTCCAGGGCGTGGGCAGCCACGGCGCTTGTGCTGATAACACAAGAGACTCTCCGAATTTCCCAACTGGGTGATCGAGAACCACATCTGGGTCCCAGTCCCATCACCAGACCACCGCGTGGCTTTGGGAAGCCCAGCACCCGGTCTGCACTCGGCGGGTCCCGGAGAGCAGATGAGGGAGGCCGGGATGCCCGCCTTCTCCAGGAGGCCTGGACGTGCTTTCCGCTGGGAGGGCAGGGGACACTTGGCCGCCGCCCCTCAGTGTGGCCTTTCCAAGGCCAACCAGTTTCTCCCGAATGAGTCACTTTCTAAACGTGAAATGTAAATTCATTTCTGCCCTGGCCCCTGTGGCTCAGCTGGAGCACCGTCCGGTACCCCAGCGCGGCTGGAGGTTCGATTCCCGATCAGGGCACACACCTAGTTGGTGGGTTTGATCCTCAGTCAGGGCACAAACAGAGGGCAATTGATCGATATTCCTCACATCAGTATTTCCCTCTCTCCCCCTCTCGCTGTTAATCAATACACATATTATTTAAGACATTTCATTTTTAAATTGTCATGGACGTTTTCAAACACATTCTCAGCGAGAGAGAACAGTCTAAAGAACCTCATACCCAATACCCAACCTCAAGAATGATGAATTCATGGATAAATTTGCTTTATTTATAGCCCCCCCGCCTTCAAACTGGATACATGTAAATGAAGTTCCAGACAGTCTGCGCATCATCTGTAAATGCTCTCGTTGACAACTCCCTCTTAAACTGCAAGTAATCCATGCTCGTTCCAAGGGGGGAATGTTTTCAATTAAAAATAAAGGACATCAGCCCATACCCTAATCAGCTGGTGTTGATTTGCACAGAGCGGCTCTGTCAAACAGTCACTTGGACTGGGTTTGAATGTCCCCCTTGGCACCCGCACCACCCTGAGCCAGGCGCCGCTCTGAGCCTCAGCTCCTGTGAGTGCGTGGGCACGCGAGCCCGACCAAGGGTCGTGATGAGGGAGGAGACGGTGGCGGCAGCTCAGCGAGCGCCCTGCTGGGACCGAGGCCCACGGCGTGCTTGGCCTTGGAGCTGAGCGCCGAGCGCAGCTGCGTCGCCCACAGAGCACACAGGCTGCGCAGGAAGGGAGGCGGCCGACGTGGGAGGGAGCACTTCTGCTTGCCCGCGGGGGTTTGGAGTCTCAGATCCTGGGGCGTCCGAAACTGCTTCCAGAGGCCGACCTCAGAGCTGGGTCGTCGGCTACCGCGCATTGATCCGGGCGGCTTTTGCCTTAGATTTCCACACCCTTTGTTCCGAAGGGAAAAGGAGGTGTGGCCTGGACACCTCCACTTTACAGATGGGGAAACTGAGGCCGGCCAGGGACGCCCCCGGGATTCCAGAGCCAGCTAAGGGACGGGCCGGGGCCAGAAGCCGGGGCCAGAGGCCGGGGCCCACCCTCGGTGCGCTGTGAGATGGACAGGGCGATGGCATGGGAAAACCGACAAGATCGAGGGAGTGAAGGCCTCGGGGCCAAAGGCCCACGCCCTGCTGCTGGTGTGTACCGTGGGGTGAGGGCGGCTTCTAAGAATCAGGGCCATGTGGCTTCTCCCCAGAGACACGACAGTCAAGTTTGCAAGGACCCCCGTCCGTAGAGACAAGGTCACAGACAAGGTATCTGGCCACAAGCAAACAACTTCCCCCTCCGTTCTGGTGAACGCTGATAAAGGGCTTCCTTCCTCATTCTCAGGACCTGCGCCTCAGCCACCAGGGCCCCTCTTGTCACACTATCCTCCCACCCCCTCCACCCTCTGGCCGCCCTGGACTTGACCTTGCCCTAGGCTGTCTATTTGACAGGATTCGGGGGCCACTCGACTCTCCTGGGCTCGGCTAGTTCCTTCTCTTCTTTCTGACACCACCGGGTTTGTGTTTCACTTCTGCCAGTGAGGGGTGGGGACCAAGGTGGCGATACGCTGTCACCTTATTTCTGGCAGCTGCGGTGGGCCCTCGGGCCGAGGTGTCTAGTTCTGGTTCTGCCACCGGGCCCGCCTCTCCGCCTGGCCCGCTCTGGTTTCCTCTTTGGCCCCCTGGGGAGGAGGCATGTCTGCCGCGCAGCGTTGGGTGGAGGGAACTGTGACTACGGCTCCCACAAAACACGACCTGAGCACCTACTGTGTGCTGGGTCAGCATGGGCTTGATCTCATGGAAACCGCGCATAGCCAAATAGGCTTGGAGAGACAGGGCGCTTGCCCACACCCACCGAGGGGGCGACAGGTAGAGGCAGATGGAACCGGGGGTGCCCGCCACAGCGCTGCCCTGACTTCCTGGAGAGTCATCCCTGTAGGACACCCCTGGGACAACCAGCAACAGAAGCTGCGGACTTTCCGAATGGGGCCAGGTCTCCTCCATTCGTCCTCTCCCTATTTGAGCAACAGCTGCAGACTGGATGCCCCCGAAATCTTATCTCACCGAGGGGCGGGGGGCGCCAAGGCTGTGTGTTTTCTGCCGCTACCCCTTGTGCCAACGAGGGAGCACTGCTCAGCGGGGCGCAGGGACGAGGGCAGCAGAGAGCTGAACCTGTGCTAGTTTACTCATTCCATTGCTGAGCACCTGCTGTATACCAGCCTGCTCGTCAAGGGCTGGGTACACAGTGGGCTCCCCCCGCCCTCAGGGCTTACAAGTGTGGGGGTGGGGGTGTCACCTAAACTATTAGGTGACAGGTCCCCCACAATCCCCTTCCACAGGGATGTTTTCTTCACACCGTTAATCTGCCAGAACAGATAAGCCACGGGGCCCTGGAGTTGGACCCTGTGGCCACAGGCCATTTGGAGTGAGCTCCGGGCCCCCACTGCTCTCAGAAATCACCCAGCAGCTGCCAAGCCCCGGGGGAGGGAGGAGAGGCCCCCCCACCCTGCCCCCGGGGTTTGGTGGGGTGGGCTGGGTGGGGCCTGACTCACCACCCACCACCAACAGAGCTTGGTCTCAACACTTCCCCTGGGGCGGAGGAACACCCAGCTGGAAACCCAGGTGAAAAGAGGGCGGAGCCGGCTCAGAGAGGTGAGCCTGAGCACCTTCCGCTGTGTGGTCTCTCCCTCCCGTCTCCTCCTGCTCCCACCTCGGCCCGCAGCTGCAGACGGCTCACTGCACCGCCCGGCTTACCAGCGGCCACCCCTTCCCCTTTGCTCTGCCTCCCTCTCAGCTACACCTCCCAGGGCCACAGACTCCTGCTCACGTCCCCTCTGCCCTCCCTCACAGTCACCTCCCCCACTGCCCTGCAATGTTTCTCCCAGTTTCTTTGTTCGGGAGCAGGTGCCTTTCTCTTTGGGTTCAGAATGATATCCCGAGACTACTTCTCCCTGCAAAACACTGCTTCTGCGTGCTTCGGTCAGTCCCATGCGTTGGGGGGATGGCCTTGCCGGGAAGTGTGCTGTTGTCCTCCTCTCACCGAACAGAAGGACACTGTTCATCCCGCTGACCTGCCGGCCTGCCGCGAAGGGAGGCCTGAGCCTGGTTTCCTTTTCTGCAGGCCTGTCTGCAGAGGGTCACCCCCCCGTCCAGCCGGTTGTCCCCGCCAGGACGGAGGCGAGGGCTGGGAGTGGGCAGGAGCGGTGGCCCGCGGCTGGGCGCTGTCTGCACAAAGGCTCACCCACGTGCAGGGCGGGCGCAGCGCCCGGCCGGTCGGGTTTCTGCAAGCCCAGACCACGGCGAGGGACTGAAAACACTCCCGTCGCCACAGCGGTGTTTGTCTAGTCTGGTTGGTGAGAAGGCCCGAGACCAGGGGGAGAGAGAAGGCGGGGGAGGAAGAGAGGAAAATCAGGGGCGTGAGGAACGCAGAGACGGCGGCAGAGACAGACAGACACACACGGCATGAGAATGGAGACACAAGACAAGGAACAAAAGGAAGAGCCAAGGACAAATGACAGTCAGAGGAAGGACAGGACCAAAGGAGGGACAGGCTGGGGAGAGAAGGAGAAAGTAACAGGGGGAAAAAGAAAACAGAAAGACCCAGAGATTTTTAGAGCCGGGAAGGATCTTGAAGCTAATTCCTGGTTTCGCCAGCACACAGGTGCCTAGACCCAAGCCCGTCTCCCAGCTGTGTGGTGGGGACGGGTCACTAGGATGTAGTGCCTCGGTTTCCACATCGGCAAACAAAGACAACAGTCCCTGCCCCGTAGGGTCCTGGGAGGTCCTCGGGGGTGGGCCCATCAAGCAAATGCTCGAAAAATGCCAGGATGGATATCATCATTCGTTGAGCACGTCTGCGGCAGGAAGGGCGTGACGTGGGCCCTGACGAGGCCCTCGACCCCGCCCTGCCGTGAGGGCCCCGCGCGCCCCCGCTGCCCTGGGCTGTCTGCTGGAGGCTGCCTGGGTGTCCCGGTTTGGATGGTGGACTCACACGTCAGCTCTCTTGTGGGGCAGAGGGTGTGCGCGGCCGGGCCGGGCCGGGCCTGCCACAGCGCAGCGCGTGCCTGCCTGGGGGCGACACCCCCGCAGGTGCAGGTGGGCACGTCGGCTGCGGTGGCAGCTTCTGATTTTCCAAGAATAGCTGGAAATCCCCGCTCTTATGTGAAGTCATCCTATTGTTTCAGTGGACTTTGTTTTTCAGAGTTTCTCATAGACTTGATTCTTTTTTAGCGATTCATTCTATTTCCAAAGTTGGGTCTCCCATTAAAAACGTCTCCCAGCTGCTCTGCGGTCCCCCTAAGGCATGCCTGTGGTTTGGGCCGGCCGGGGTCCGTGTCCACCCTCCTGACTAGGGGAAGTGACCGTCTGCTGTGCGAGCAAGACAAGTAAACAGGCGGTTACCACACCTGTGATAAGGGTGGTGACAGTGGTGAGCGCAGGGTGAGTCAGAACCCCGAGGAGGGGCAGCTACCTCAGCCCGCAGGTGGGAATCAGGGAAGGCTTCTTGGAAGAGGCTGACAGCTGAGCTGACTCCTGAGAGATGAGTGGGGACAAGTTCCAGAAATAATCATCATAATGGCAGGGACTTTTTCCCTCGCTGCCTTCCAGGTGTGGGGCACAAGCATCATCTCATCGAACCAGCGCCCTCACCCAAGACGTCCCGGGGCATTGCTGCCCTCATTTCTAGGAGACTCAGGCACAGAGTGGGTGAGTAACTTGTCCAAGGACACACAGCCGGCACCCACAATGGGCCTCACCACGTGTCCGGGGACTTCACAGCCACCAAGAGCAAGACACACCGGCAAAACCAAGGCAGCCCGTTGCGGCTGAAGCTTGGGACGCGTTCACGACCCAGGACCAGGCCCTGGATGGCGGGCCACCAGGCAGGGACAGAGCAGGAGGGAAGCCAGGCCCCTCAAAGGAGTTCAGGCTGTTGTTGCCGCCAGAGGGAAATACGGACTTGAGGCTTAGGGATCCTCTCCCCTCCCCCTACCGAGTAGAAGAGGAAATTGAGGCCCAGAGCACTGCCCCCCTCACCCAAGGTCACAAGGCCCAGCTCCGGGGCCAGCCCCAGACTTTCCCTTTGTTGGGACAGAGCCCCACCCCAGGGAGGGGCCGTGGGAAGGGAGAAGGCCCAGAATGGTGGCTTTCAAGACTTTCTACTGAAGATTAAAGAGTTATCTGAACAAGGGAAATTAATCTGCTCGATCCTTCTCCCTTGCACACCCTGGGTGGATCCAACTTGTTCCTGTGGCCCCACCCTCCCCACCCACCGGCAGCTCGAGAGGAAGGGAGAGGGCTGAGAGATGATTCTCGCTTGGAAACCCTAGGTCAGGGCTTCCTTGGGGCTGGCACCCAGGAGCCAGCCCTTTGAAGCCACCACGGGTGGTAACAGAAGTCACTGGGAAGGCCTGCCAGGGCGGGGCGGGGCGGGGCGGGGCAGGCTGGCGGCCCAGACGGGCAGGCCCTTCAGAGGCCATTCCTGCTGCTGCTCCCTGGGTCCCTGCCTGCGAGGGTGGCTGACTCATGTGCAGCCGGCCACCAGGCCTGTCCAGCCGAGACATTTAGGGCCAGGCTGGTCCCAGCCTGTTTTCTGGGCGGAGGGGTCTCACGGCCTTATTCTGCGCCTGCGGCGGGCGGGCCTGTGTTTATCCCATGGATGAATCCAAACCACTTGGTAGGTTCACGGGGCTAGAGCCACTCTGGGGAATGACAAACTGCTGTGCGTAGGAGCCCTGGGCAGGCGACAGCCCTGACCTCGCGGGACTTAGACTCCATGAGGGGGACACAGACAATGGACAAGTAACAACATCATTTCGGAGACAGCGGGGATGACCCTAGACCAGCATTTTGCAGGCGCTACGGACACTTGGGGCCGAGTCACCTTTGCTTGCAGGGGGCTGGCCTCTGGATCGCAGGAGGCTCGGCGGCATCTCTGGCCTCTACCCATCAGATGCCACCAGAAACCCCCT
>PVKM010049443.1:0-10953 GCA_004027735.1 Carollia perspicillata
TTAGAATTCTAAGCCTAATTTTATAGAGATAATTTTTGCTTAAGTTAATTAACCAAAGTTGGTTTTTAATTTTGCAATGAACCCATAATAGAATAGCAGTTACATGAAGTGTGAGGTGCAAGCAAACAGACTCTCAGGGAAAAGGAAAGAACCTGAGGCTGGTCATCTTCCCTAGATAGAGCAGGAGATATTTGTGGTAGGCAGTCTTTTAAGATGGCTCCTGTTATTCAGGCTATTGTGTAACATGGACCTATGATTTGTTTCTAACAATGAATCTGATAAAAGTGATGGGATATCACTTCCTAGATTAGGTTACAAAAGACTCTGACTTCTACCTTGCTCTATTGCCTTCTATGTTTGCACACTTTAAAAAAGCAAGCTGACATGCTGGAGAAGTCCAAATGACAAGGAACTGAGGGGGACTTCTGACCAACAGCTCTTAAGGAACTCAATCCTATCAACAACCATATGAGTGAGCTTCTTCATGGATCCTTCATCAGTCATGTCTCCAGAGGAGACCACAGCCTTAACTGATATCTTGATTGCTGCCTTGACTAAAGGGTGCAGATAAAGTGTGCCCAGATTCCTGCCTTACAGACATTGTGAGATAACAAGTATGTGTTAAATTCCTAAACTGTAGAGTAATTTGTTATGCACCAATAGATAACTAACATTAATTATCTAGGGATGGGAACTTTCAAGTCATAGCATGTTGCTTATGGTTTCCCATAATGAAGTACCCATTGAGACAAGGCTCTGGGGTACCTAGTGGCTGCAACAAAAAAATATCACACAGGAAATGAGGAATTCAAGAATTATGGGTGATGGCATTGCTTTGAACTTTGTTGGACAACTTAAGGAAAGAGATTGATAAAAACAAGGTCATAAATTATTTTTCTGTTTCTATTTCCTTTTACTTTTACTCTTCCCTTCTCTTATTTTCCCTTACCTTCCTGAAAAATTCAATCCTAAAAGTATTAGGTAGGATAAAGGAGGGAAGGCATTTGTGGCCAAAGATGGCAGAACTATGGAGGCACAGGGTAGAGTACTGCAAATGAATTGGGTAAGGAGAGCATTTGCACAGGAGGGCTGTCCAACATGAAGAGTCAGAACCTGAGCTGTCAGGGGAAGGCATTCACACAGGATTGTGGTCTTGCATAGGTGTCAGAGTCCAAGAAGGTTGAGAAGGACAACACGCAGAGGAGGAGCTCAGTGAGGTGTCCCAGCCTGAGCAGGGTGATGAAAGTATGTTAGTTATCTCTTGCGGCATAAGAAATTACCCCCAAATTTAGTGAGTTAGAAAAATAATCTTTCACTGCCTCATTGTTTCTGCAGGTCGAGAATACAGACAGGGCACAGAAGGAATGGCCTGTTTCTGTTTTGTGCCACTTGGGGCCTTGGCTGGCAGACTGGTTGACTGAGGGCTACAATCAATCTGAAGCATTGGCTGAGACTTCTATAAGGTGGCTACTTCATTCCTGGAAAGTCAGTGATAACAAATTGGCTTCTTTCCATGTGGGTCTATCCACACATGGCCATCTTCACAGGACTATTGAGTGGCCTCATGAAGCAGGAGATAGAATAGAAAATCCTGAGACACTGCAACTGTCATCATTCAGCATCCTGATTTCTGAGAATCACCTTGTGACAGCTGATAATAATTAGTATTGTGGTTTTCTTCCTGAGTGGACAATCAAGGAGGATTGTGGGAAATCGCATGTGTAGAAGTTTAAGTAAAAATCCTATGAAGCCTGTAACCATTCAATAGAAGGGAGCCATTCCCTGGCCAGAGATGGCCCACTCCCATTGTTGGGAAGTATACTTTCCTTATAAATTTCCTGCTTGTTTTGCTTTACAGTATCTGTGTTATTAGTCCAGTTCTTTGTTCACAACCACCAAGATCCAGGACCCCATCTCCATCTACAACAATTTGATGAGCCAGCCAGGAGGTTTTCTGTGAAAATGCCAGAGTGGCAAGACCCTTCCACCCTCTCCAGTGGTTGGAGGAGTCTTTCATTCTCTCTGTCTCCTTTATGCCTTGGGACACCCTGGCTCTTTGAAGAGAGTTTGTCACTTTTGTGATGGGTTGGGCAGTTAAGAGCCAAAAGGGCACCTGCCACCTAAAAAGACTCCCAAGTGAGAATTACCTGATCACAGGTTAGGATTAGAGACTAGCTTCCCATCAAGCACGAGACAATATCCACGCATGGAGGCACTCTAAAGCATGACATTGCCCCTTCCCTGCAGATTTCCATTCAGAACCATTGTAACTCTTGGAAAGGGTTGCCAGGTGCACCTCCCTTCTTTGCCATGTCCTCTTGTACTATCAGCCTCATTTACAAGGCAACCACACTCCTCCTAAGACTTGCTTCATCCACTAGATTTTGTCCTCTATTTGCACCTCTTCCCTGTGTGTCTACACTTGCTGAACTGAGACCAAGGTTGGTGAGCCCTTTAAAATCCTTTTGGAGGCCTTGCCAACCCAGGTTAGGTTTGAAAAAAGGTGAGGAAGAGCAGAGGTAGTAATCAATTATGAGAAGCAAAGGAACAGAGGAAGCTAGGAGTTAATCAATTATGAAAATATTTCAAGTAGCAGCAGAGGAAACTAATTCAATTTCAAGGAAACTAGTTTGAGGTAACCAGTTATGAGGAGCAGAAGAAACTGGTTCGAGTTATTCAAGGATGAGGAACAGAGAAGAGTTCATCAGTTTCCTCTCGTACTTTAAAAGCAGTTTTTCTTTTGGTCTTAGGAAATGTTTCAAATGACTGGTACAGTCCCCTCCCTACAACTCCTTGCAGGGGTTCAAATTAGCCAGTCTCTTCATGAGGCAGGCCATGCCCAATTTAATTGAAGCCTCTGAATTAGATACCAGGAAAGAGGGTACAATTAGTTCATGGCAACTCTAGTTTGTTTTCTGCCAATCGGCATACTCAAGCTCTCTTAATTTCAGAGATGTCTGGTAGCTTAGAATGGTGGGATAATGGGGGATGCCCTGTAACCCAGTAAAGAACTCCTGAGGCAAATGAAAAGGGATGCTTCTAGGGAGCAAGGGAATTCCACTCTCTTTTTCTCTTCCCCAAGTATGCCACAGACAAGATGGGTAATACACCCTTTATCCCCTCAAGATCCCTGTTGGGATGCATTCTTAGAAATTGGGAGAAATTTGATCCTAAAATCTCAGGAAAAAGAGGCTAATTTTCTTTTGCCGTATGGCTTGGCCTCAGTAAAAATTAGGAGTTGGGGAATTTTGGCCTGAAAATGGTAGCAAAAATTATAACACCATATCCAGTTAGATCTGTTTTATAGAGGGTTAGGCAAATAGTCAGAAGTTTCCTATGTTCAAGCCTTCATGACACTGTATCACAACCCAGCCCTTTGCTTTGAGCTCAGGGAGGCAGCCTTCTAGGGGTCAATAATGATATTCTAGATGGCCCCCTTCTAAGTTCCCCACTTGTCTCATAGGAGGAACCAAGTAGGCCCCAGAGTCCTGAAGCTTCTGCTCCAACCTCAGAGGAATTAACTTCTCCTCCATCCTATTACCAGAAACCAGTCCAGCAAGGCATACTCATAGCAGAGCCTCATATCTCCCCACCACTCCTGTCCTCCTGACCCGAAGGGAAGTAGCAAGTACAGGAGGCCTTATTTTGTTTGGTACATGTACCCTTTTCAATAACTGACCTGCAGCAGTGCAGGGATAGACTAGAAAACTTCTCTGAGGATCCCCCATGCTTCACTAGTAACTTCCAAACCTTAACCCTTGCCTTTGACATATCCCGGAGAGACCTTTACATAATCCTGACCACCTGCTGCTCTCCAGAAGAAAAGCAACAAATCTAGGAAAGGCCTGAAAACACACATGCCAATCACATGCTCAAAACCCCAATGACATAGGACCCGCAGCTCAGGCATTCCCAGATCAGGACCCTGAATGGGACTATAATACAGTGGGAGGGAACAGAAATAAAGACACTATGATATAGTGTTTATTGGCCAGAATAAAAAATTGTATTAAAAAATAGTGACTTATGATAAAATCAAGGAAGTCATGCAGGGAAAGGAGGAGAACCCTGCTGTCTTCTATAATCAACTGATGGAGGCATTCTGGAAATACACTAACTTAGATGCATCCTCTCCAGAGGGCCAAGTACTAATAGGACAACACTTTATCAGACAGTCAGCCACTGATATTTGTAGAAAGCTTCAGAAATTACAAATGGGCCCACAGACTCCTATAGCCCAGCTGATGGATACTACCTTCTCAGTCTTTAACAATCATGACTTGGAAGAAAAGAGCAGAGCCAACATAGGAAAAAGAAGGAGAAGAGCAAGCCAAACCAGTGGTGGGAGCTGTTAGCAGCACCATTGGCAATGCCAGGCCACCTCAAGGTAACCCAGGAAAGCCACAAAAATGGCAAGGGCAAAAAGATTGAACATGCTTTAAGTGCAAATATTCTGGACATTGGGCAAAGGATTACACTAGGCAATCCTCAGGACCATATCCTGTGTGCAAAAGTGCAAACCCTGACCCCTGGCACTGGAAGGTAGACTGCTCCCATTCCTGGAGTAGAAAGGGGTCATCAACTAAGCCCATGGCAGCACAAGGACTGAGGGTGCCCAGGGAGCAGATTGGTCCCAGCCTACACCGGCATTTTGATCTCTAATGAGGAACCCTGGGTAACTCTGGATGTGGCAGGTAAGAAAATTAATTTTCTTGTTGATACTGGGGCCACTTATTCTGTCCTCAATTCTTATGCTGGACCTCTCTCCTCTAGGTCAATTAATATTATGGGGGTTAAAAGAAAATCTTGAACTTCTTTTTATACACCCTCTGTCATCTGTCAATTTGATAGCCAAATTTTTAAACATTCTTTCCTAATTATTCCCCAATATCCTATGCCATTACTAGGACAAAACTTTGGCCAGATTAGGGGCCATTTTGAGGTTTCAGGAGGTCCTGGTTAAGATCTCTAAATTTATGTTAGCTAATGAAAGAAAACTAGCAAATGGCATCCAGAAAAAAATTTACAAAAAGTAGGTCCCATAGTTTGGGATGCTGGAGTTCCTAGAAAAGCTAAGACAGCCCAACCAGTTCAAATTCACTTAATGCCTGGGGTGGCCTATCCCCATAGGAAACAGTGTCCTATCAAACAGGAGGCCTCAGAGGGTCTGCAGTCCATCACAGAGAAATTTGTAACACAGGGTTGCTAGTGCCCTGTCAATCCACCTGCAATTCTCCAATCCTCCTCTGTTCTTAAATTGGCGAGGAAGTACAGATTGGTCCAAGATTTAAAACTAGTTAACAAGGCTGTAGTTGCCTTCCATCCTCTTGTAGCCAACATTTACACCACACTCATCAAGGACCAGACTATACTCAGTGGTATACAGTTTTAGACTAAAAGATACCTTCTTTGGCATCCCTGTCCACCCAGATCCCCAATACCTGTTTGTATTTGAGTGGACAGACCCAAAAACAATGACCCATCAGCAATATACTTGCATGGTACTGTGACACGTATTTAGAGATAGCCTTCATCTGTTTGCAAAAGCATTAGAAAATGATCTAAAGGAATTATAATTACAAGAGTGAGCCATCTTCCAATGCAGCCCTCAAAAGAAGCCTCAGATCATAGTACCATCCAAACTCTAAATTTTCTTGGGGACCGGGGATATTGATTCTCTAAGAAAAAGGCCCAGTGCTGGCTGGTGTTCTCAGTGAATTGAGCACAGGCCTGTGAACCAGGGAGTTGCTGGTTCAGTTCCCAGTCAGGGCATATGCCTGGGTTGCAGGCCAGGTCCCCAGTGGGAGGCACGTGAGAGGCAACCACACACTGTTGTTTCTCTTCCTCTCTTTCTCCTTCCCTTCTCCTCTCTCTAAAATGAATAAATAAAATCTTTTTAAAAATAGAAAGAAAAAGGCCCAAATTACTAGAAAGAAAGTAACTTTTTTTTTAAAGATTACATTTATTTATTTTTGGAGAGAGAAGAAGTGAAGGAGAAAGAGAGGGAGAGAGAAACATCAATTTGTAGCCTTTTGCATGCTCCCAAACAGGGACCCAGCCTACAACCCAGGAATGTGCCCTGACTGGGAATCAAACTGATAACCTTTTGAGTTGCAGGCCAGAGCTCAATCCACTGAGCCACACCAGCCAGGGCAGAAAAGTAAACTATTTAGGATATATCCTAACCCCAGGATCTAGACAACTGTCAGAAGAAGGAATAAAAGCAATCAGTGACCTAATACCATCTACTACCAAACAACAACTCTGCTCTTTCTTAGGAATGGCTGGATATTGCAGAATTTGGATCCCAGGCTTTGGATTAATTGCAAAACCTTCATAGGAAGCTACTAAGGGACCAGACACCAAACCCATTGTATGGGGAAAGGAACACAATCAGGCTTTTAATGAAAGTGTGTAGCCCCTAGTTGAGGCCCCCCCAGCCCTAGGCATCTATAACTTAAATAAGACTTTCTGTTTATACATAGCAGAGAAGCAGGCAATAGCCTTAGGGGCCTTAGTTCCATGAACCTGGATGGGTTGCATATTTCTCTAAAAATCTAGGCAATGTAGCAATAACCAGGTGGCCTCCATCTCTAAAAGCAGTTGCAGCCACAGCTGTGCTAACAGAGGAAGCTGCTAAGTGAACTCCCAAGCAGAGGTTAAAAGTCTTAACTCCATATCAGGTACAAGGAATATTAGAAATGAAAGAGTATTTCTGGCTAACAGGAAATAGATTGACCAGATATCAGGCCCTTCTTCTGGACAATCCTGAAGTAACTGTAAAAACCTGTAATACCTTAAATCCAGCCTCCTCATTCATGCCTCTAGGATCATCTCCAGACTTGATGCATTCCTGCTCAGAGATTATTAATCTTACCTATTCCAGTAGAACTGACTTGCTAGACCAATCCTTAGAAAACCCTGATGAAGAGTGGTTCACTGATGAAAACAACTTGTACAGAATGGGCAGAGAAAGGTGGTATATGCAATAGTTAGTTTGTGTGACACCATTGAGGCATGACCCCTTCTGCCTTTGACCTTGACCCAAAAGGCTGAAAATTTGGCCCTTGTCCAAGCTCTTATTCTAGGACACAGAAAAAAGGATTAATATCTGTACAGATTCCAAATATGCCTTCTTTGTCTTGCATGCTCATACTGTCATATGGAAAGAAAGGGGGCTCTTTACTGTTAGGAATTCTACCATTAAACATGGACCAGGTATCCTAAATATATTAGAAGCAGTTAAGCCCTCTGAGCAAGTGACAGTCATGCATTGCAAAGGTCACCAGAAGGGTATGTCCCCTATCTCCCAGGGAAATAGAAGGGCAGACCAAAAGGCAAAGAAAGCAGCACTAGGGACTATCGAACAGCTGAGCTTATTTCCCTCTGTGGATGGCTCAGATATCAAGCCCAGCTATACATTGGGAGATATCTTGGGCTTTGGAGCAAGGGGGCATCCATGAAGGACCTTGGATATACATTGGCCAAAAACTCTTCCTTCCCCAGGCCTCCTAGTGGAAATTTTTAAAGGCTTTGCATGACTCCTTCCACATAATAAGGGATGCCACAACAAAAATGGCTTACAAATTATTTGTAGGCAATGGACTAACAACTATCATAAAGGATATTTGTCAAGTCTGAGCCCTTTGTGCCTACAACATCTCTGGGGAAAAACAAAAACAAAAAACAAGAAAACCCTTTCCCTGCTGTTAAAAGCCTATTCAGTGAAGAAGGGCCTATCCGGGAGAAGACTGACAGATTGACTTTGCCAAAATGCCTCCCTGTAGAGGATATAAATAAAGGATAGATACCTTTATTGGATTGACTGAGGCATTTTCAGCAAGAGCAGAGAAGGCCACAGAAGTAGCAAAAACTCTCCAAAAGGAAATAATATCCCAATTTGGTCTCCTATGCTTCCTACAAAGAGGTAATGAGCCATCCTTTACACCAAAGATTATTCAATCCATCTCTAAGCCTCTATAAATAAAATATTACTTTCATTCTGCTTGGAGACCTCAGTCCTCTGAGAAAGTAGAACAGGCAAATCAGGCCTTGAAAAGGGCATTGGCAAAGCTCTGTCAAAAACTTCGGAAAATTGGGTTAAATTACTACCTATCGCACATATGAGAATCAGGGGCTCTCCTGAGGTCAATACTAGACTCAGTCCACTTCAGATGCTAAATTGTAGGACTTTCTTAACTCTAGATCTGATATTTGATACAGACACCCATCAAATAGCTAAGTATATAATAAACTTAGGACAGCTACAAAAAGCACTACAGGAATATGGAAATAAGTTTTCGCTTGCTCCCAAAGGAGAATTCTGGGGATTGGGTACTTCTCAAAATTTGGAAAGAGGGATCCCTATAGAAAAACTTAGTCCTAAATGGAAAGGACCATACCAGGTTGTCCTGAATACCCCCATATCTGAAGCTACTAGGGGTAGATAGTTGTGTCCATATTTCTAGAGTAAATATGAGTAAAACCAGCAGATCCTTTCCCAGATCAGCAGAAGAATTGGACTCCACCTATGCCTGTGAACCCTTAGAAGACCTCATATTCCTGTTCAAAAAGAAGAAACCATAAAGATGAGTCAATATGAAACCTCTTCTGGCTAACAATCTGTACTCATGCTACTCCTTCTTAGGTCAATAACTCCCTCTTCCAAATTACCCAGGATTTGTTCTGGAGCAGTACTTCTAACAGTTGATGGGTTGCCATCACCAATCAAATTACAGTGGGTGAGGAATATCCCTAATATTACTTTGGGCCAAACAAACTACCAATAGATAGTCCTAACTTCTGGCCCTTGTATCTTTCCAGTCTTAAACAGTGCCACATCAACAAAATGATGCTTGAGGGTTTTCAACCAATCCCTAAGGAATCCGATGCCAACACCTTGCAATACCAGGTGACCATGCCAGTCTTAGGAGCTCCTCCCCAACCACTAGATAAGATAGGGCGAGAGTTTCACGGTTCTCAGCAGGCAGGGTCTATTGTCCCATTCCAGCAGGAATTAAATATGGAAGACTGGCCACCTTTCACACACCCCCCAACCAAAATTTTTGAGAACCATGTCTTTCAGTGGGGAACTGAAACAGGAGATAGAAAAGGAAATCCTGAGACACTGCAGCTGTCATCATCAGCATCCTGATTTCTGAAAAATCACCTTGTGACAGCTGATAATAATTAGTATTGTGGTTTCCTCCCTGAGTGGGCAATCAAGGAGGATTGTGGGAAATCACATGTGTAGAAGTTTAAGCAAAAATCCCATAAAGCCTGTAAGTGTTCAGTGGAAGGGAGCCGTTCCCATGTCAGAGATGGCCCACGTCCACTAATAAATTTCCTGTTTGCTTTGCTTTACAATATCTGTGTGGTCAGTCCAATTCTTTGTTCATGATCACCAAGAGTCTGAACCCCTTCTCCATCTGCAACACTCACAACATGGCAACTGGCTTCCCTGAGATCCCTGAGATTCTCAGTGATCCCTGAGAATGAGCCAGGAAGAAGCCGTGCTTTTTATTACCAAGACTAGAAAGTCTTGTGGTGTCATTTCCATCATATTTTATTCATTAGAAGTAAGTTACTAAATTCAGGTACCAGTTAAGGAGAAGGATGGCACTTTTTAACAAAAGATTTATTTATTTTTAGAGAGAGGGGAAGGAAGAAAGAGAAGGAGAGACACATCAATGTGTAGTTACCTCTCATGCACCCCACACTGGGGAACTGGCCTGCAAAGGGGTTCCACTTTTTGAAGAAAGAAATACCAAATAATTTGCAGACACATTTCCAAACCATTACAGAAGACATGGAGGGACAGTCTGGTGTGTGGGCTCAGAGCCTGAGCAGAGTGAAAAGGGTATACACATAGAGGCTGGGGAGGGGGACAGTGAAGAAGGCATCCGTGCAAGAGAAACACACTGGTGTGAGGAGTTGGACTTTAAGTGTGTTTGCGGAATCCTGTGAAGTTTCTAACACCTAAGGATTCACCTGGAGATTTCTGAACCATTCTTGGTGGCATCTCTAGTCAAAGCAGGTTTTGGGAGATTACCTTGGAAGTGACAGCATCAAAGGGGTCCACAAGCCAATGATGCAACCTGACAGAGTCTGAGAGGGAGCTAGACTAACAGGGAGGGAGGGGACAGAGAAGAACAAAGTAAAAGCTGTCCTAGGAGCATGTCAGTAACAGAGACTGAGAAAAATTAAATGAAATAAAAGTCTAGGAGGCAACCGGCTCCATGTCTGAAGGTTCAACCAGCGGCTGTAGTGATGCAGGTGTTCCAGAGGTCTGGGAACCAAGGGTCTGCAACCCACTGTGGGTTCTTGGCTTCACACAGGGAAGAATTCAAAGATGGGCCAGCACAGGGTTTAAAGTGAAAGAGAGTTTATTAGTAAAGCAATGAGACAGAGAGGGACTACTCCACAGACAGAGCAGCCCCTCCCTAGTGAGTTTTAATTCTTTTTTTAACCTTTTCTATTTTTTTTATTGTTGTTCAAGTACAGTTGTCTCCGTTTTCCCCCATTACGCGCCCCCCCCCCACCATCTCAGCCATCCCCTTAATTCTTTTATTGAGGTTTGTTTAATCAAAGGGTAGGGCATTCAGTGAGAGGAAGGAACATTCAGAATTTTTCCAGGATGGGGGAAAGGTGGAGACTTCTCAGAAGAGCCCCCTTGGCCATTGCATGCCCTTAGATGGGCTTTCCTTTTCTGATCATGGTGGGGAGGGGTATGTTATTTAGCATGCTACTGTATTACAATGAGCTTATAATGAGGGTAAGGGTTGCTGCAAGGTGAGATTAGTTGCCATGTTGGATTGAGCTGGTCTTCTGCTGGATCTAAGCCATAAATATGTTGGGGATTGGTTTTACTATCTCCTAGCACTTACAGCCCTTTGCCCACATACCCTATTCTATCTCAGCTGCAGTAGAGAGGTGATGACCCTTGGCTGTGGT
>PVKM010049444.1:0-10948 GCA_004027735.1 Carollia perspicillata
AGAGAAGTGGGAGAAAAATCAAAAGTACAAAAGAGACAATTACCTCCCTCACCTCCTACTCCTTAGACTCACCTCAAAAAGCTCTGGCTACTGTCCTCCCTCTTTCTGAGGAGGGTGAGGGGACCATGGGGCTCCCCTCAGGGTACATACACTGCTACCGGGAGGAAGCCCCATCAGAAAAGAGCCCTGTCGGAGGTCCTTGCATCCAACCCTCTGTGTTCGCCTAGGGGAAAGGAGGATATTGGTAGTGTTCGGAGGGTGGTCAGTGGGTGTCCAGGTCACAAGGGTGGGAGGAGGACTTCCTCTAAAGGTGGGGAACAGGCTCTGAGGAGGGACGTGACATATTGAGGTTTCACGGAGAGCTGCTGGTAGAACCTGCAGAGTGCTTGCTCCTGGCCAGGTGCCCCCCCGACCTCCCCCCAGCTCTAGATGCCCTTCGAGCAGGGCTGTGGTCTCTTCTGTGGAACTGCCGGGCCACCCGGGGTGTGTGGGTGCCCTGTGCGTGCACCAGGGTTGTGTAACGAGCTCTGGGGTGTGTGCACGCGCTCAGTAACCTGATGCAACAGGGAAGTTGTGGTCCCGTGAGTTGGGGTGTGGGTGCTTGGCCGGGGCCCAAACCACAGGGAGAATTTGGCTTGTGGCTGTGGAGGCCGGGCACGGGGGTCGCAGAGTTGTCCACGTCAGGGCTTGTCCATCCCTGGCGCCCACATCCTGGTCCTTGTGGGCACAGGGCTTGAAATGGGGCTGCTGGCCAGCTGATGTGGCGGGGGGTTGGAGCCGAGGGGGAGACCTGGCCCCGTCCTCATCCTGTTTGCCGGAATGCCTATTGTGACTGGGGGCGCAGGCGGGGCTTCCTCCCTGTGCTTCCATCTCTTCCTAGTTGTACACCTCCCCCACCCCCACTGCCCCTCCCCCAGCAGTCCTGGAGCCCTCCCCTCAGTCCAGGTCTTTCTGCTGGGCAACATCTGTCTCTTGCTCCCCCAGGTCCTCCTGAGTCCCCCAACCCCATGAGGTCTTTACTGTCCAACCCCTGCTTCCCCTTGAGGAGAAGCAGAAGGTGGGGGGAGGGGAAGAGAGCAGCCTCACTGCAGCCAGGCCACATTCTAACCGCCCACTGCCATTCTGAACTGTGTGACTGGGAAGGGTCTATGTCCCCGCTCAGCTTCTGTGTGCTCATCTGAGAGATGGGCACAGAGATACTTCCACCACAGGGCTGTGGGAAGGGACCCCAGGGCCAAGGAAGAACCCCCCTACTGGGAGTTGCCCTTCCACTTCGTCTCACATGGATGGAGTGTCCAGGCACCTGCACTCCCGGCACCTCTGTCACCAGATGGGGCGCAGGGCCTTTGAAGAGCCAGGGCCCCAGAGGGAGATGGGCAGTGAAAGCAGCCACTGCCTTGCCTGCCTGGTGCCTGGTGAGTGTCTCAGGGGCCACTTGCAAACCTCCTCTCCCCCCTTGTCCTGGAGAGAGGTGAGGCACGTGTGTCCCTTCTGCCCGTCTCTCTGGCTGCAGTCCCCAGAGAGGTGACATCCCTGGTGGCAGCCCGTGGGCTCAGGGCCAGGGGAGGGGAGGAAGGGCCTCTGTGCCCGGTGTCCTCGCCTCCTTCCCTGGCTGGGCTGCACTTGTCCCCCTGGGGCTCCTCCCCAGCACTCCCAGATTTCCTTGTGTCTGTATTGCTTTACTCTGCACTGCCTACTGTTTTGATGATCTTTGTATGTCTCCACCAGTAATTAAAACGTAACGTATGGTACTTACTGTGTGCTAGGCTTCACATATATCAACTCCTTCGCTCCTCACAGCAGAGGTAGGTGTCATTGTCATTTGTGAGGAGACTGAAGCTCAGAGAAGGGAAGCGCCCTGCTCACATTCAAATGGCGTGTGTCGTCTAACCTGCGTGACTACCATATCGCGCTGTTTTATTTTCTTCAGAGCCGTGATCCTAAGTAGCTGTCTTTATGCATTTGCTTGCCCTTCGTCTGTCTCTCTACCGACACCGCAAGCTCCACGAGGGCGAGGACTTTCTCTTCTTTTTTTTTCATTATTAACTTTATTGGGGCTGACACTGGCTCACAAAACCACACAGGTTTCAGGTGTACAACTCAACAAAACTCCATGTTCACACTACATCGTGCGTCCATCGCCCAAAGCAAAGTCTCTTTTCGTCCCCTTTTATCCCTCCTTTGCTCACCCAGGCATTCCCAAAGCCTTGACTGGTGCCCGGCGCACTGCAGATACCCAGTAAACCTTCGTGGGGAGAGGGAGCCGCTGACCGCCTCACTGGAGACTCCTTGCAGGAGCGCTCTGTGGAAGATCTTCGGTCACAGGAAATATAGGTGAAGGATTTACTCTTCCTAGATCTCTGTTTTGGTTTTATCGTGTGATTTTGTGTGTGGGCACAGAGTGGGTACACAGGGGAGAAAGCACGAGGAAAAGATGGCCAGCATAACAACCCCTGGGAAATGACTCTTTGAATAATCGCTTCACATCCAGAGGCAGGAGGAGACATAAACAGAGGGTGTGTGTACAGCTCCGAGGAGGCTCCTAGTAAGCGATGAATGAATAAGTGAGTGGGTGAGTGAGTAAGAGAGTGAGCCAGCTGAGTCAACCAGACGGTAAGCTCCTTGAAGGCAGGCCCAGTCATAAATTTTTTTGCAGCCCCAGTCCCCAGCACAGGCCCAGATCAGGATTCGGTATGTTTGTTGAGTGAATGAATGACCGAATAAGTTATTACAATGGGACAGGGAAATGAATAGAAAGGGCAGGTGCTGCAGAAGGCCCCAGAGCCCCAGAGAATCTAACTAAGGGTGCAGATTCCAGCCCCTGGGTCTTTCTCACAGGATTCAGGGTCTGAGAAACAGAAAGGGGCCTGTCGAATGCCAGAAGCCTGGCTTCCCCCGATTCGTTCTTTCTGGTTGATCTTTCTGGCGTACTGTGTAGATACTGATAATAATTATAAAAACTAATAAGACCATATATTTACTAAGCACTTCGTATGTGCCAGGCTCTGAGGTCTTCACATGTGTTAAGTAATTCAGTCCTCTCAGCAGCCATGTGAGGGTAGGTGTCCTACTTCTCCCGTTTCATGGAAGAGGAAACTGAGGCCCAGAGAGGTTACATGAATTGTGCAAGATCACACAACCAAAAGCAAGCACACGGTCATTGCCCACGCTCCGCTGCAGATGGTGCCTGCCCGTGCGCCCAGGTCTGAGCGACGCTCCCTGGGTCTTACTCTGGTTGTGTCACCGCCCTGGGCCTCAGTTTGTCCCCCTGTGGAAAGGGAGCGGGCCATGCGATGTGCTGGGAGACGGAAGTCTGAAGACTTTGAAAGCTGTAAAGGGACTACTGGGCTCTTTTAGTGGGGTTTTCCTCCTCATGAATCACCCTCATCTTGATTATGATCATGATCGTAATCACCTCTAGACCTGGCTTCCTGCCATTTGTGTGCCAGGCTGGCCTGTAGCACCGGAGAGCCTGGTGAGACAGACGAGTCCGCTTCTCATTCATGGATAATTGTTGTCTGATTTGGCTCTACTTTTCCCACATTTCCACTTTTATTCTCTACCCTCTCCGCCTTTACTCGGCTCCAGCCCTATCTTCTCTTGCCTCAGTTATTGCAACACCCTTCTCCCAGCCTCTGGGCTCTTCCCTACGCCCATTCATTAATTTGTTTAGTATGTAAATCAAAACCTGTCACTCTCCTCCCGTCATGCCAAGAACTGATGCTCAACTTTTTTTTTTTTTTTAAGAACAGAATGAGAGACCCTTGGTAATGAGGTCTTGTCCAGCCACTCCCAGCGGCCTCCAGCCCTCCAGCCATGCTGCGTGGCTGGCGGCACGTATAAGAGAGCAAGGCCTCCATGCTTCTTTGCCTCGGCCCGGGCTGCTCCCTCGGCCTGGCACATCCTCCCGACTTTGCTTCCACAGTGAATGCGGCCTCATCCACTCTTAGCCGTCAGAAGAAAAAACATCGCTTTTCGTGGTTGTGAAAGTGATGCATGCTCCTTGTAAGTAATTCAAGCAGCAGAGAACGCACTAGAAAAAGAGGAGATGCCTCTTCTTCCCACAGTTCTAACAACTGGTGACAACCGCTGTTAAAGCGCTGTGAGTATAACCACGAATGTTTTTATGCATATATAAACATGTAGCTTTAAACATGTATACGTATATACACACTTAGAAGAGTGAGATCATGCATGGAATTTGATAACCTACTTTTTGCCCTAAATAAAACATGCGGACGCATTTTCCTGTGAATAAGCAGTTTTACACAGTCATTTTTTGTTCTTCAAAACTCCATTCCAATGCAAATGTTTACTGTCCTGGAAGGCTCTTCTGGTCCTCGCCTTCCCCGTCCCCTCTGCAGCGCCCGTTCCCTGAGGACCCGTCGTACCAGGCGCCTCTCTCTTTAAACCTTTTCTACCTGGAAGGTCATTATTTGACTTAAAAGACAAATGCCTAAGACAGTAAATAATGGACGCGACATGTTCAAAGACATCGTCTGACAACAGCGAGAAGAAGGAGAGACAGAGACATAAGGAAGCAGCGCCCTTATGTTGAAGCTGAGTTGGTGTTGAAACTAGGTTGTCACGGGTTTAAGACGTTAACTGTAATCTCTAGGCAACCATGAAGAAAATAATAAAAAATATACAAAAGAGGAAAAACTTAGAGTATCACAATGGTCTACTACAACAAATCAACTAAATACAAAAAAGAGCATTGATAAAGGAATTTGGATACAAAATCATTCAAGACATTCAGAAAACAGCTAAATGCAGAAATAAATTATTCTTTCCTTTTTAAAAAAGATTTTTATTTATTTATTTTTACAGAGGGGAAGAGAGGAAGAAAGAGGGAGAGGAACATCAATGTGTGGTTGCCTCTCAAGGGCCCCCTACTGGGGACCTGGCCTGCAACCCAGGCATGTGCCCTGACTGGGAATTGAACCTGCAACCCTTTGGTTCCCAGGCCCATGCTCAATCCACTGAGCCACACCAGCCAGAACAGAAATAAATCATTCTTTATCAGTAATCACAGTGAATGTAAATGGTCAAACTGTTCTATTAAAAGGCAGAGGTTGGATTTAAAACCTTGATAAACACTGTTTACAAGAGGCTCAGTTTAGATATAAAGGCACAAAGGGATTGAAAGTAAAAGGATGGAAAGAGATATCTATGCAAACAGTAGCCAAAACAGAGCTGGGCGGCTATATTATTGTCACTCAAAATATACTGTAAGTCAAAAACATTACAAGAAACAAAGAAAGACATTATCTATTAATGAAAGATTCAATTCAGCAAGAAGATATAACAGTTACAAAACTATGCACAACTAAAAACAGAGCCCCAAAATGTGTGAAGCCAAAACTGACATGATGAAGGGAGAAATAGGCAATTCTACAATAATAGCTGGAGACTTCCATAATGTATATAACAATTAGGAAATCAGTAAAGAAACAGGGGACTTGAACAGCACTGTGAATCAATTTTACCTAACAGACAAATACAGAAAACTCCAGCCAGTAATAGCAGAATACACATTCCTCTCGAGTGCACGTTATGATCATAATGGAACATTCTCTAGGAGAGACCATATGTTAGCCACAAAACAAGTCATAATATACTTTAAAATATTGAAATCTTTTCTGATCGTAATGCGATGAAACTAGAAATCAATAACAGAAGGGAAACTACAATATTCACAAATATGTGGAATCAAACAACCATTCTTAAACAATCATTGGATCAAATAATAAATAACAAGGAAAATTAGAAAATACGCTGAGGTAAATGAAACTGCAAACACAACCTACCAAAACTATGGGATGCAGGGAAAGCAGTGCTCAGAGAGAAATTCATAGTTGTAAATGCTGATATGAAAAAAAAGAGATCTCAAGTCAGTCCTCTAAGTGTAACCTTAAGGGACTAGAAAAAGGGAACAGAAGAACCCCAAAGTAACAGAAAAAGGAACTAATAAATAGTAGAGTAGAGATAAATGAAGAGAGTAGAAAAGCAGTACAGAAAATAAACAATTCTTTGTAAAGATCAACAAATTGACAAAACTTTAACTAGATTGACTAAGAAAAAAAGAAGACTCAAATTACTAAAATCAGAAATGGAAGTGGACATTATAGAAGTAAGAACAATTTGACAGAATGTTATGAGTGTTATGAATAATTATATATCACAAATTGGATAACCTAGGTGAAATGGGCAAATTCCTAGAAACATGCAAACTTCTAAAACTGATTTAAAGAGAAACAGAAAATCTGAATAGATCTATAAAAATTAAAAAGGTTGAATTAATAACCAAAACCCCTCCAACAACAAAAAAATCAGGACTTGGATCTGGTGGCTTAACTGGTGAATCATCTAAACATGTAAAAAAGAATTAGCACTAATCTTTCTAAAATGTTTTTAAACATGGAAGAGGAAAGAACATTTCCAACTCATTCTACGAGGCCAGCATTGCCCTGATACCAAAACCAAAAAATATGACCCTGGCTGGTGTAGTCCCGTGGATTGAGCGCGGGCCTGCAAACCAAAGCGTTGCTAGTTTGATTCCCAGTCAGGGCACATGCCTGGGTTGCAAACCAGGTCCCCAGTTGGGGGTGCATGAGAGGCAACCACACATTGATGTTTCTCTCTCTCTCTTTCTCCTTCCCTTTCCCTGTCTCTAAAAAGTAAATAAATAAAATCTTCAATGAAAGAAAAAAAAACATACAAACAAAAGCCATTACAAGGAAACTACAGGCCAATAGACCTTATGCACACGGGTGCAAAAATCCCCAACAAAAAATGCTAGCAAGCCAAATTCGGCAACATATTAAAGGGATTATACATCATAACTGACTGGGATTTATCCTTGGGATGAAAGGATATTTCAACATATGAAAATCACTCAATGTAATACACCATGCTTGTAGAATGAAGGAAAGAAAAACACACGATCATCTCAACTGATGTGGGAAAAGAACTTCATAAGATACGATACAAAAATTTCATGGTAAAAACACTCAATTAACTAGGAGTAGAAGGGAACTTTCTCAATATGACAAAGGCCATTATTGAAAAGCCCACAGCTAACAGTGCATTCAGTGGTGAAAGACAGAAGCTTTTCCCCTACATTCAGAAACAAGACAGGATGCCTGCTTTTTTCCACTTTTATTCGACACAGTAATGGAAGTTCTAGCTAGAGCAATGAGGCAAGAAAAAGAAATCAAAGACATCACGTTGGAATGGGCCAGGTAAAATGGTCTCCGTGTGCAGACGACGTGTCTTACCTCACCTCGCACTGTGTATAAAACACACCTCAAGCATGGGTCAGTGACCTGAATTTAAGAGCTAAAACTTTAAAACCTTTAGAAGAAAATATAGGGGAAAATCTTCAAGACCTTGGATTCAGCGATGGTTTCTTGAGTATGACACCATGAACAGAAGAAAAAAGATGAGTTGGATGTCATCAAACTGATCTAACAAGCAAAACAGAGACAGACTCATAGACGGAGAGCAGATGACAGTGGGTGCAGGGAGGTGCGGGGGTGGAGTGGTCCGCGAAACGGAGAAAGGACTCATGGACACGGACAACAGTGGGCGATTCCTGGGGGGAGGCAGGGATAAGGGGACTAGATGGTAACGGGGAGAACGCAGTAAAGATTAAATTTAAAAAATAAATTAAAACTGCCACTTCACATGCTTGACTGTACACTTAATAAAACTGTACACTTAAAATGATTAAAATGGTAAATTTTATTTTATTTACTTTTAGAAAGAACGAGAGGAGGGGGTGAGAGAGAGAGAGAGGGGAGGCGTCGATTTGCCGTTGCCCTTGCTTACGCATTCAGTGGTCGCTTCTTGTCTGTGTCCTGACCGGGGACGGGGCCCATGACCTTGGTGTATCGGGATGACGCTCTAACCAATGGAGCTATCCGGCCAGGGCTAAATCAGGAAATTTTATGTTATGTATATTTTACCATAAGAGAAAAATGTTAAAAAATCATTAAAGTAGAAAAACCCCTTTAATTCCAATTCAAATGTTTATTGTCCTGGAAGCCTCTCCTGGTTTCCCCTTTACCCTCCTCCCCCACACACAGCGCCCCTCGTCTGAGGACTCATCATACCCTGTACGTCTCTATCTGAGACTTTTCCCACTTATAAGGTCTTGGTATTTGTTTACAAGTTGGTTACAAGTTGTCCCTGCCTCCCCCACTCCACCGTGACTTCCCCGCAGGCAGTGTATCATCGTGGTTAGGACCTCCAGCCCCGGAGACCGAGTTCACATCCTCATCCTGCCTCCGACCACTGTGTGACCACCGGCAAGTTCCTTGACACCCCGGGCCTCTATATCCTTATTTATAAAATGAGGGCAATGATAGCACCTACCTCATGGGGCTGTGGTGAGGAGTCAACAAGGTCATGTGCTTCGAGGTCTTAGAAGGGTGCCTGGCACCTGGGACACGCTCACAGATGTTAGTTGTTATTCTGTAGGCCTGGCAAAGGCAGATGGCTAGACAGTTTGAAAAATGACTGTGCCATAGCAATCCCTGGTCTCCTGCCTGCCAGCCCCAGAGGACAGATAGAATCAATCTCTGTGTGTATGTATTTGAATGTTCAAAAGTGTGTGTCTGCACCCTAGGATGGGGAGAGGAGGAAGCAAGCCCCTTGGCCCTCTTCCCTGGCCCTGCCCTCCTGGGCCCCGTCTTAGTCCACCTCCCTGAACTCCATGAGCCTGTGTCCTGGCCCAGCCCTGTCTTCCCTCCCTGCTGGGCTCTGGCAGGGAAGATTAGACAAGCCTCCGCCTCCACGTCCTTGGGGTATTGTCCCCAGTGGCAGCAGGAGCCCCACTTTTCTCTTCTTCCTGGCTTCTGCCTGTCCTTAAAGTGGGCCTGTCCAGCTTGGGGAGGGCGAGATGGGCTCAGATTGGGGTTTAGTGTCATCACCGCTGCCATATCAATCAGGGCCCTTTCATCAGCCGGAAACAGCTGCACCCGGCTGCCCCAACAAGTCTGGACGGGGGTTCCCTGCCCCTCCCCAGCCTGCCCCTCTTGCCCCCCTCCCCCAGCTGACAGTCACTCTCACCCTTCCCCGGATGCAGGGGACAGGCTGGGGCAAGTCAGGGACACACTCAGTTTCCCTTCCCTGCTGCCCCTCCCTGGGGTGACACCCACCTCCTCCCCTTCCTGCACCCCATCTGCCCTAAGTCCCCAGGACCTGGTTGGGGTAGGGGCCGGAGGAGGAGTCAGGAGTCGAGTCCACAGGAGGCTGACTGTGGTCTGCCTGAGCTCCTCAGGCAAGACGGTTTAACCAGAACTTTGGTACAGCAAGGGTGAGGGGCGGGGGCGGGATCCCAGAGCACAGAGTGGGAAGTGCACTCACCCGGGGTGGCACAGCGACTGAGACAACAGCACAAACCAAAGCTCGGGATGCCTGCTTTTCTTTCCCTTATCCCTCAGCCTCAGTTTCCCTATCTGTGTGTTGAGGGAATGCCCAGGGGTCTGCAGACTCCCTCCCAGCTCTGACGCTGCGGCCCGCTCAGGGGCTTTCCTCTTTCCCACCCTGTCTCTCCCTGCTCAGGGACCCAGGGCTGCTGATGGAGGTGGCTGGGGGGGCGGGTGAGGGAAGAGGGCCCTTCCAGCAGGTTCGGCCTCGGTTTCCAACAACATAACCTTCTCTGTCAACAAAGAGAGCAGAGGCTGTTGGGTAGGGAGGGCCTGGTTTGGCTATCAGCCAGGTGGGCTGTGCTGGGTTCACAGCCCAGTGCTTTGATTGTCCACTGGGCAATTTTGATTGTCCAGCCTGGAGAGTGAGAGATGCCTGATGTATTCGACTTTGGCCAGCATCTGATTGTTCAAGGCAAACCCAAGGTGTGGGGAGCTGTGCATGGATATGGAGCCAACGACCTGGGCAGGACCCATGGGGGTCAGCAGTCAGGACCCCAAATGGTGTAGCTGGGGGAGGGCCACTTGAACCAAACTCAGAACTGGCATCCAGGGGTCCAGATATGGTGTTGTCCTGCCCCAGCCCCCTCTGAGGATCAGGACCTGGGCTGGAGTGAAGAAGAGTCCCTCAGGCCAGAGAAATGCTTCTCCTCCTCCTCTGCTTGGAGGAGCGAGAGGGCCAAAGTCTGCTCTTTGGGCCAGCATCCGCAGACAAGGTCTCAGAGGGTGGGTGGATAGGGGAAGGCAGGCTGCAGGAGCCCTGGCTTGTGCTCTGGGACCCTGGGCTCTTCTCCGGCCCCACCCTCTCTCCATGGGCTGCGTGACTTTAGTTGAGTCACTGGGACTTGGCCTCTGCCTGTGGACAATGGGTCCCAGCCAGGCCCTCCCTGTACTGCAGGTGGGTGTGGAAATGTCCAGGAAGGAGAGAGTAAGTTTCTGGGACAAGATGGTCCTTTAGCGTTACCCACCCCTTACCCCGAGGCCTGAGGCTCCTGATGCTGGACAGATAGTTGTCAATCAATCCTGAGTCGAGCACCTCCACCTCCAGAGAGCTTGTGACACAGCAGCCTGCAGGTGGCCCTGCCCTCGAGGGGCTTACTGCCAGAGCCAACAGTCCTGACCAGGCCGGGGCAGACAGAGGCCCCATTTAAATCCCAGGGAGAGGAGGGGAAGGAGGAGCCCCTGCAGCCACAGCCTAGACACAGAGGCTGGCTTCTGCGTCTGCCTCACAGAACCGCAGGAGGCCTGTCCTGACCAGTCCTGGAGGCAGCCTGGCCCTTTGTTCTCTGTCTGCCCTCCCTCACTGCTGGGTGAATGGCCTCTGCCTCCAGCAGGCAGGGAGCACGTGAGGACCACACCGCTGTGGTCCTGGGGCCTGGCAGCGTCTGCCAGGAGAGGTGCTCTTTCCAGGCAGGCAGAGATGGGCTGGTGGCATCCAATCCCTTGCCAGTTCCTGTTCCCCAGTCATAGCCCCTGGGTTGGGCTTAAATACGTCAGTGGTGTGTGTGTGTGGG